>JABFPQ010000393.1:0-12086 GCA_022817265.1 Masnerella sp. ZL-2020
GATAATGACAGATTGCATATTAGTTTTGAAAAAAGAACGACTCTTTACCATAAAAAGATCAGTGAATATAAACTAAGCAAAATAAAATAACCCATTTGTCGAAAGCAGAAAATTGCCAATTTTCAAACGTGGGGCATTTTGTTAATTTCTATCGTAGGAAAATTTTACTTCATAGGGTAAGTGTTCCAGTAAATGAACGCTGCATTTGAGAGACAATGACAGACAATGTAATTTAAATGAGTGTTCATTCACTGGTACTGATTTTTAACTGTTCATTCATTGGTGCATTTACTCTATATAATTTCTAAAATAATTTCTAAAATGAAGTTGTAGGATTCAAAATATCTTATAAAAAGTATTCAATTTTTCGTAAATCGAGTATTTCTTTCTCAAATTTGAAACTCAAACATAATCGTAGCAACATGAAAAGTTTTGTCAAAATTTGACAAAGCTTTTCATGTCAATATTACAAATAAACTAAAAAATGGCCTAAACAAAAATACACTATTTTTAGTGGTTTTTTGTTTATGGAATAAATAATATTGGATTTACAAAATACACAACCCTCGTTCTAAAATAAAAACTGATCCTCGCATACGCATCGTAATACTTAAAAGTACCTGTACATATATAACACGTTTTCGCGTATCACCGAAAGTGAAAAATAAGCGCACGCGAAGAGAAAAGTCGTGGTCGGATTCGCGGCGGGATATTTGGCCGCGGCAAAGCCCCTTTAACTTGGCCGATTGAATTGGAAATGGGCGCGCCCGGGCGATCCGGGATCCGCAGGATCAACAGACCGTCACGAAAGACAGCGTGGTTGTCTTTGGCGCGGAATAGGCGTGAATCGATTGCGAGTACCTCGGTTGTCAAATGCGGAGCGGCTCGCTGTGGTTCTGAGAGGGCTTGTGTCGCGCCGCGCAAAAACTCAGACCGAAGCAGAGCATCAGCAGGGTCACCGCGCCCACCAGCAGATGACTCGACCACGACACCGAGCACTTGCCTGCAACAAAGAACAAAATAAGCTCATCCAGCCACTCGATAATGCTCCGACGCAAACTCCAGTAAAAGGCCCGTCGCACTTTTTTTTGTCTTTTGTGTATCATTTCGCACGCTTTTTTATACTTTACTAGATCACCGAGCGCGCTACGCGCGCTCAACCGTCTATTTTATATTATAATATAATTTACTCTCTATAATATCAAGAAAGTCATCAATAATAAAAGTACGATTGCATGTAATAATAATTTTTAATCGTTAAAAAACCCTCAAACTATATGGACCCTTAAAAATCTGAAAATTTGTGTAAATCATTTGCTTCGCCTTCGATCAAACATTGCGTTGTACAGTGTTCGCATATTTGTTCAAATTTGCATCCAAAATTTGTTCTTAATTTTGTAATGATTATATATCAACATCGTCAACATTTATCATTCATTGTTGTATTTGCAATGTGATGTAAAACTGAATAATTTGAATAATTTCTTTTCCAGTGTCACATTTTTCTAATATTTATTCTTTTCACTTTAACTAACGAAATCGTTTGCCTAAACAACGACCAAAAAAGGTATAATTATGACAATTGCATTACTCTTCAGAACATAAACTGTATATACAGTCAATTTTTTTTCTTAATTTGAACAGAATAGTCAGATTTTTTGTTCATGGGAAAATATGACAATATATTATTTTACTTTATTTTACGTGGCTTTAACAAAAAATTACATTTCGTTTTTTTTTTCATCACGAAAACAAAATTTTCTTTTATTAATATATTCACTGAATATATTCGAATGCACCATAAAATTTTTGAATGAGATAATATTGCGTCTAGTGTTCAACAATTTAATTACAATACTGTTGTCTTTGTCTTGACTATTTGTTTTGATATTTTTATTTCTTGACATCTATAAGCTAACTTCACATCATACCATAAAGCGTTACTCTAGACCAACTTCATACTGTCATAAAATTTATCTTTATTGATCAATCTCACTGAGTCAGCATTTTTATTAGAACATCGTTTTTTTTATATGAAAATTTATAGGGTCAATGCTGGTAATTTTGACAGTGGGGCGATTGTGATAATTAGTATATTTTGCATCTAGGGAGTAAAGCTGAGCTTTACTCCCCGCGGTGCAAACAATTCTTTTCGTCACAAGTGCACTTAAAGTCGTATTTTTTTTACTCCCTGGATTTGAGGGAGTAAACTGCATTTTTAGTCCCTAGGGAGTAAAACTGTCCCTCGAGGGAGAAAAACGAAGCTTTACAGTTTTACTCCCTAGGGATTAAAAACACACTGTACTCCCTCAAATACAGCAGTAAAATCTCGACCTTTTACTTGCACTTGTGACGAAAAGTATCGTTTACACCGCGGGGAGTAAAGCTCAACTTTACTCCCTTGATGCAAAATATACTATCTCTTATTTCCAACGACCAAATAAACGAAAATCACAAAAAATTACAATTCAGTTGTGAACGTTTAAAACAAACACGTTTTCGAAAAAATTGTCGCATTTATTTTGAAAGATTTAATTTCAGCACGTTTGATTAAAACTTATACATTCATGAATTAGAAACACGTTAGTTAAGAACAGCGCGTGTTAAAAAATCGACGAAATTGGAGTGGAATGTGAATGAGCCGGGACGTTCGATATCTTCGCCGACGCGATCGTGCTCCGTGACGTCACGAATATGAATTAGCCGGGCAACCTTTTTCGGAATGCGTTAATCTCGGTGCCGGCATCTCCCGGTGAATTCAAATGGATCGACGACTCGCTCGCTCGTAGATCGTCCGCGAAATAAACGCGGCAGCCCTAATCGCGACCATCTCGCAAAACCGAGCGATTATGTCACGACGCCCGGCTACCCGGGACAGCATGATTTATTGCCCGGGCCGCCAGGTGGCGTCACTCACATCGGCAATACAATCATTTTTCTGTCCTTTATCAACCCAAGTGTCCGGACCTGATTCCGTAATCACTTTTTTACGTCGATTAACTTGTAAAGGAACTAACCTTATTTTTCAAATTATCGTGTCCTCAAGAATCTTATCTCTATATAGCAAACTTTAATGTATTTGAATTACATGTTCATCAGATGAGAAATACAAATTTAGTAACTTGAATGTTACTTTAAAGTAACTGTTCGACTATTTACGAAAAGATTATAACGTTTGAGTTTGTGTTCAATGAAATACCTGAATTCAATTTAAACCTTTTTAACATATAGGAAACACTTGAAAATTTTTTTTTTGAAACACCATTTTTTGCTGTGAACGTATCGACATTTGTGTCAATCGTTGAGTGTTATGTCGATGCGAATAGTTTTCGAGATGAGGGTTTTAATCAGTCGCAGGTACAAAGGGCCGAGTTAGACAAAAGCGTTGGACGCGAGCCATCGAAAAAGGAGCCGCGATTTGCGTTCGGCTCTTCTTTGTACGTACGTGCATGCATTTTGCCGAGCTAATGCGCGTTCCCACGTATTTTACTATGTGTAAAAAACCTAATCGACGGCTATTTGGAAAATTTACAACTTTTCATAATAGGCATTACTGAATCAATATGCTTTTGTATATAAATTCTGGGTGTATACAATTTTTGCAAATTTAGCAAAATACGAAAATTTTTAAGTAAAAATGAAAATTTTTTATGGTTTATGTATGGTTCATATATGATTCATATATGGTTCGTATATGGTTCATATATGGTTCATATATGATTCATATATGGTTCATATATGGTTCATATATGGTTCATATATGGTTTATATATGGTTCATATATGACTTATATATGGTTCATATATGGTTCATATATGGTTCATATATGGTTCATATACGTTTCATATATGACAAAATAATGCGGAACCATATATAAATCATATGAACATAAACCATAAAAAAAATTTTAATTTTACTTTAAAATTTTGCGAAATTTGCAAAAAATGTCTGAAATTGTCTGACCGTTGGACGAGAGTATTTTACTGTGAATAAATAAATTCACAGCAAATCGCTATATATAAATTTAAATGATATGAAAATCTTATTCATCAAATGTTATCAATATTTATAAAAATATCAATTTGAATAAGAATATTTTTCTTTCGTTAGGATTTGCAATTTTTCAACCTGAATTTCCGAACAGATGGCGCCACTTCGATACCGATTTTGATTCGTTAAAACAATGCGGGCTTTGTTCGAATTTTTTCGCGTTCATTTTCAGTCCGACTAGACGCCTACGCGAGTCGTACGTCTACAATCGTAACTGTGAGATAAGAATTCGAATGAATGAATGAAGGCAGCGCGACCTTTGATTGGTCGGTACAGCGCGGCGCGGCGCGACGCGTTGTTTTGTCTGGGGTTATCCGATACTGGAACGTTGCAGTGCAAAAAATTTATCAACTCGGCCGTTGAGACGTCGTAATAAACGAGATCGTGAGGTCGTTAATCCTAGGTGGCGCTCGGTGCACCGTTTCCTTTATCCCGACAATTTTATTCAACAACGTCTTAATTTATTGCAAGACAATTTCATCCTTTTTTCGCCGCAAACATTTCTTTTCACTAAAAATGTGTACAACCATATTATTCAATTAAAATGGTTGTACAATTTCTAATCGGTTTTCATTAACAAACAAAACTTTATCAAATTCAAATTAATGTCGTAAAAATATTTAAATTTGTTTTAGCCGTGTTTATTGTTGTTTTAACGTGTTTATTTTTGTAATTACTTATATTTACAATTAATGCCAAAAGTTTTATCAAAACAGAATAACAATATGTAAAGGAAACTACAAGGCATTCTTTGGTTTAATTCCATAAGAATTTTATATTGGTATAAGGAATAACAGTTACAGAAAAAGTGTGTGAAAATATTTCAGTCAAAAATTGTTAAGGAAAAAATGCGAATTGCAAAGTCACGGCGTTATAAGAAATGGTGCCGAAATGTCAATGCCCTAATCTCGGCAATCGATATTCGGGGGAAGTAAAAAAGAATAGACGCGAAAGAGAAGAAGGGAGACGATAGAGGGAGAAGAGCTCACCAACCTGGAAATGTATTTTCGAAAATTTTTGTTCAAAATTGTTCGAATGCATACTTAGTAATTACTCAATCGTAATAGTTCATTCTTCAATACATGCTCAGATGTAATAACCTTATCGGCGAAACCGATAAATCGGCTAACCCCGTATCTCAACCAATGAGAAATAATAAATGAATTTGAGACGTTGGAATGTGCAAAATCTGCGCTTATGTCTTTCAGATCACTTATTTTTTTTTAAACAAAATAAAATTATTTTATTATAATTGTTCATAAATTAAAAGCCTTATCAGAAGAATACAAGTTTTTCATTTGTAAATTAATACAAATTCATCAGAATGTGTCAATACATGTGATATTATTAGTTGAGTTCTCAAAAAAAAGTATGTCAAACTTGATGAAGATTTCTTTGTAAAAATTTAAAGCTTGCGTATAATTTGAATAATGATTAGCGCTCATAATTTGCGCGGATTAAAGCAACATTTTATAGGAAAGCTGTGCGCCATAATTCAAACAATATTTCTGGATTGCTGCTGCGATTGCGCGCCGATTAAAAGCAGCTGTTCCGAGACTAACTTATTTTCCGTCGCCATATATTTACGACGAAGCAAAATTGGCAATCCAAAATTGCAATCTGCAAAGACATGCCTCGAGCTATACTCTTTTTCTTTATATTACCAGTTACGATGTAGGTCATAGGTAAATGCGAAAATATTATTCCGTACGTAACGCTCCGCGCTAATGAATATCTACGTCTCGCGAGGAATATTACCCGCTCGGAGTCATTCCATTAGCATTATTAACTCCTCGAGACGACAAGCCGCGGAGCAAACTTTCTTATTAGAAACGACCAACGGCGCAGAAAAGTCTCCCGGCCGTCTTTTACTCATAAAACAAACGTTCTTTTATTTATTTCGTCTTTCCTGCGGTCTTATATTTTTTTTCATTTAGCGTTCGGCATTCACGTAATTTGCTTTTCTTATTCATTTCCTGTACATATTGTTCACAAATAAACAAAATTCATCCTTTACCGATTTTAATTGTACACCGAAAAAAAAAGTATGTGATTCATGTAACTAGATGATGTAGTTGGACAAAATATAGTTCTGACAACCATAATGTGGGAAATACAACCACATTGTATAGTTCAGGTAGAAATACCCTTACTTTCCCCGAACTATGTCAGTCTAGTAAAGAATTTTTACAAGCATTTGATTGTGGCTACTACTTATAGTATAGTTGTATAGTATAGTTGTGAGTCACAATTTCTACTTATATTTTAAATCATAAATTAACTATTATTAAAATATACCACTATAATACAGTTGAAGAGAAAGGCGAGAATTGAGAATCATTGAACTATTAATAAAATGAAAAACACGAAATAATGAATTGAAGCGCACGTACAATATAATAATAATATAATAAGGCAACAGAAATGTTAAACTTTGGCGCAATAATTCGCTATTTGTCATGTCGTAGCGTTCATATTTCACAAGCTATCAATTAAAGTGTTTCTAATCTACGGCCGTTTGTATTCCTAAGTAACGCGTCTTTGTCTTGATCATCGTAATAGATTCGTTAACGTAGCGCGCGCGGATAATTAAAGGGTCTGCGTGTGCTGCGCGCACAACTCGTCGACCATCGATCACAATCCTCACGATTGATCATTGTGCGCGACTCACGAGGATTTGCGCGCACGTGCACCAACCATTTTGAGAAAAAATATGTGCTCAGACCAAATTTTCGTCCGACCAAGCCCACGTGAAAAATAAAAAATAAAAACAAACCAAAAAAACCAACAAAAAAAACAAACCAAATACCAAGGCAAAGAAATTGTTTTGTATTGTTAAACTGTAAATAAACATTCCTAAAAGGCACAATAATAAATTATGAAGAATAAGAATTATTGTTTGTTTTAGTTTGAGGATATTAATGATTATATTATTACAGAATATTCACACTTAAACAAAACATTTAAAAATATAAACATTCGATGCTTACATTCGATGAGCAGCCAGCAAGCTCCAACTCCAAACAAGGCAGCTGATTCGATAATTTTCCAAAATCAAAATCACACACTTACACGTATTGGCACATATACCATAGCACACGAGCGCGTGAGCAGAACAAGCGTTCACATTTTTTGCGAGCGGCCACGACCGATGCCGCTCAAGCGAATAGTCCCGGAAAACTAAGGCGCTCAGAGCCACGTGTCTTAGGTAAACAATGTCTCAGGTAAACAATGTGTCTCAGGTAGACCGCACAACATGCGGTCACTTGCACTTTTTCAAAATACTTAATCCGATTATCCGAACAATAGGCTATGCTTTCAAATTTTCGGATTATCTTTATAACTTTTTGCAGGTCATTAGCCTAACTTTCACACTTTGGTCTTGAAGAGAAGAAAATTGTTATAATGATTTTAGAATTTAGAAAACAATAGAAACTAAATAAATAAACATTCATAAATGTAAATCTATGAACAAAACAGGGACAGTTTAGGAAGATTTTAGGAAATTGTAAGTAATTGAGAATATTGCTTATAACTTATAATAATAAAATTAAATTTTTATTTATTCATTGTTAAATACAAATTCTATGAAATTTATATTTAAAATTATTATTTTCAATACCTGAATGTGTGAGTTGGGTTTTTGACCTGGAAAGCAATAAAAAAACGACCTGAGGGTCTAAAAGCATAATCTATTGTTCGGATAATCGGATTATGTATTTTGAAAAAGGACAAGTGACCGCATGTGTTTTACCTGAGACTTGAAACACGTGGCTCTCAGCGCCTCAGTTTTCCAGCAGTACTCGCTTGAGCAGCATCGGTCGTTGCTGCTCGCGAAAGTGCCCAAGGACGTCGCGAAAATTTTGAAACGCTTGTTGTGTTCATGCGCTCGTGTGTTAGTGTATGTGATACGTGCCTGTGTGCGTAGGAGTGCAATTTTGACTTTGGAAAATTACCGAACCAGCTGCCTTCTTTCCTGTTTGGAGTTGGAGTTTGCTGACCGGTCATCGAATGTAAGTCATCGAATCTTGATATTTTTAAATGTTTTGTTCAAGTGTGAATATTCTATAATAATCATTAATATTATAGAAAATAAAACGGTTTTAATATTTCTTATTCTTTATAATTTATTACTACGTTTTTTAGGAATGTTTATTCACACTTTAACAATTCATTACAAAACAATTTCTTTGCCTTATTCGTATTTACATTTTTCATTTAAAAAATAGAAATAGGTGACATCTCAAATGTTTTTGTAAAAGGTTACATTTTAATTTTTTGTGGAGAACGTAAAATATCAATTGTTTTTTGAAAAATTTAACATCTTTATTGTTCCGCGAAAACGCGAAACGTTTCATCTCAATTGTCCCTTGTAAAATGATACATCTTAATAGTTACGCTAAAAACGTAACATCTCTAAGCTTATCAAAATTCTAAGAAGTTCAAACTTTTTTATACTTATTGCATGAACTTTAATATGCATTGTACACATGTACAGTAAAAAATTCAAAATTTAACGAAAATATCTTCTAGATATTAACTCATTGGGCAACTTTCCTATCCCCTCCATAATTCATATACATAATACAATCAAAACAAAGTCACGCCTTTCAATGCTTTTCAAATGTAGACACTAACACATACGTACTTTGCCTACGCTCTTCACACCGTGACATTTGGTGACATTGGTTGCTCAATAAGTTAAATAAACGAAAAAAATCACGAATTTCATGTTATGAATATACTTTCAATACATTGGAAATATATTTTTGTTATACTATAATTATATTCTCATTATGTTGACAAAATATTTCATTATATTTTCAATATATTATCGTTACATGTTCAATATATAATCATTATATTCACAGTATATTTTCGTTATATTTCAATATAACTAAAACAACATCAGTACAATGAAAATATGTTGGCGATATTATTATTATTCTAATGACAATAATGCTTGAATTTTATTTTTTAGACCTCTTACAACAATGACACATATTTTGAAAGGATGTTTTTATTATTTTGCATATTTAACCTTCCTAAGGTATTTGGGTCATTTTTGACCCAAACAGTCGTTTAATTGTTGAATAGCATTAATATTTTAAAAGTTAAATCAGTTTGTTTTTAACTTTTCCTAGTTTTTTATTTATAAAAATACTATTATATTCCTTAAACCATTCAATATCATACTTGTAATGATTTAAAAACACGAAAAACCGTTATTTATTACGTTGGGGTCATTTTTGACCCGAACGCTAACACCTTAGCAAGGTTAATGAATTTGGAGTTTAAAAGTTTTGAAAATTTAAAAGTTCGAACTTTTATATTGTTAAAAAATTCGAACTTGTAATCCGTTTAAATTTTTATACATCTTCGAACATGGTCAAACACATACTTTATATTGAACATTCGTTGACAACCCTAAAGGTAACATTTCGTTCGTTCAGCATGAATTTGAAACTGGAATTGATGCTCCAAAAATAGTCGCGCGTTACAGTTTTAATTGACGGTATTGGCGATCATACGCAAACAGGCGAGAAATGTAAATTCGTTGTATAGAAAATATGTCGTCTCGACGGGAAAGCGTTCCTCTTCAACGCTCGCGCGTGGCATACGTGTTTGTATATATGGCGTTGATAAGGCACAGCTAACGGAAGCAATGGCCTGCGAGCGGCGAAAGAGCTCGCTGCGCATCAGCATGCAAAGTGTCGCCCGATACGACTCTCGAGGGTTTTATAGGAATGTCTCAATAATGTCATGCTTCTCTCATAAACGACCTTCGTTTGGCTTCCTCTCGTAAAAGTGCACTTTTATTTTACTTTCTTTGATGCAAGCAAAATGTAGCGAGAGACATCTCGCCGTTCGGATACATCAGTATGCGCCGCGAAATGCATTGTACTTTATTGCCAGTCAAAGCAATGCGCGATTATTATTGCCGTATAGATGAACTGCCACACGACGCCTTTGAATCGTTCCCTTTTTAGCGCCGCAGCCGCGCAAATTGAAATGAACTCTTGACGAACCAAATATAGCCCAAGATATTTTATGCGATAGACGTCCGTAATTTCATATTTCTGACCGGTTCCTACGTTTATTGATACAGTCGTTGTAAAAGAATTCGCTTTTATTCGACTGCCATTTCCCATTTTTAACGTGCGATAACGTTTCAAACGCCAGAGAGATGTAATCACGAAATGGAAACGAAATGGTTATATTTTTACAATGAAAAACATTCAATTTTATTTTTGTTAGAGCATTTAAGAACATATTTGTTAGGTTCTGTGATCATTGATGAAAATACCAAAATGTTCATTATTGGTCGGAACAACCGAAAAGTGGATACTTTTCCTACTAGTGAGAAAAGTGGATACTTTCCCCACTAGTGAGAAAAGTGGACACTTTTCCCACCAGTGAGAAAAGTGGACACTTCCCACCAGTGAGAAAAGTGGACACTTTTCCCACTAGTGAGAAAACCGGATACCTTTCCCACTAGTGAGAAAAGCGGATACCTTTCCCACTAGTGTGAAAAGTGGATACCTTTCCCACTAGTGAGAAAAGTGGATACCTTTCCCACTAGTGAGAAAAGTGGATTTTTTTCCCACTAGTGGAAAAAGTTGACATTTTTCCTACGAGTGACGAAGTTACGAGTGTGGGATTGATCAACTTTTCCTACTAGTTGGAAAAGTATCTACTTTTCTCACACCCATTAGTTGGGAAAATACTTTGGATATTATTACAGAGTAGTTGGAATACAGTAAGCAACTGCAAAACTGTAAAAGTTGCGTGTCGGTAAATGTGTAAAAGTTGTGCGACTTCGCATCATTCTCGTAAGTAATCGGAATGTAGATAAGATGAGAAAGAGGCTGCGCAATGCGCTCGTGGGAGGAATATATTAGAAACAGTGAAAATGAAGGATAACGCATTGTCCACCAGCGAAGTAGTTAAAACTTGTCTCGTAATTACTCTCGTTCCGCAGTATCCGCCTCTGTCTCTCTAGAGACGCCGTCGCTGCTTCTGTTCACGCTAATTCACTCGTTAACGACTAGTTTATCATAATACAAGCCGCGAAGCTATGTTTCGTTCATACCGACATAATGCACTTCCGTTTGGCAGTGTCGGCGGGCCGGTCCTCAAATTATCGTTGCCGACTGATGGACCTAAATTCGCCGTATAGTTCTACAACGGTACCCTTTTGTTACTATCCGCTTCATTTAGCAGTCCACGAACGAGGCTCAAGTTCCACAATAACGGTGTGTGAGAACCTGCTTTACCTTCGGCCGCGTGCGCCTTTACAAAAATTTGTTTTTTGTTTCAATATTTCGCAAGTCGACTTCAAGGAACGTCAATCGCTTGGAAAATACACGCAAAAAACGATATAGTTGATTAAACCAAAACATTTTTGTCAACCTACGTTTGTTGAATTGACAGAAATTTTTTGGTCAAACAAAATTTGCAAATCATCTTGCAAATGATTTTTTCGTTAAAAAAAATTCGGGATTGAAAGGGTTGATTTGCCAAATGTTTACTAATTAAAATTACGGCGAACGTTCCAAGTGAATATACAAAGATATGAGTCGAAACGCTCATACCGTTATAAAAATATCGGAGAATCAAGCAGATGAATTACTGTGCTCGGATTCGATATTGTAGTACGATATTTATAAACTATGTTTTTAGTCAACCATATGTACAACAAAACAATGCACCCCGTGTTCCCAAATAAATTGAAACATTGCAGAAAAGGACATATTTCAAAATCAATATTATCATTCGATTATCTTGAAACCCGGAAATCAATACTAAACATCCGCACCGTTTTACCGAAATACTCAAAGTTGTTTTTTCCGCGTTGGAACACAATTGTTCTAACAACACTGCAAAAACTCGCGTTCTCTCAAGAACACTTTGAGGCTGTTTTAGAACGTTTAAAGCGTTTTTTTGCTCTAAGCGTTCCCCACAGAACGGTTAAAGCGTTTTTTAGGGATCAAACGTTCTCTAAAAAACGCCAAGAGAACGCTTAGTTTTTAGAG
>JABFPQ010000394.1:0-12078 GCA_022817265.1 Masnerella sp. ZL-2020
TTTCCATCATGATCATTGTAAGTTTATAATTTATTTTATATGTTTGAATTGTTAATTTTTTTTACTGTTATAATATCTCATAAGAGATTTAATAGGATAAATGCACCAATGAATGAACGCTCATTTAAATAACATTGTCTGTCATTGTCTTTCGAATGTGGTGTTCATTCACTGGTACATGTTCAAACAATAAAATATCTGTTTTATTATACAGGTTGTACCAACTGAGCGTGCTGAAAATTTAATTTTGGCATTTTGTGAAAAGTTGACTAAAGCCCCAGGTTACAAACTTGGACTTGTTTGTTTGAATGCGTAAGTATTTAAATGAAAAATAGATATAAACATTTTGACAAATTGCAAGATAACAATGTTAGATATATATTTTACAATTTTGCACTTATCATGATAACATATACATGTAAAAAGTCTATTTTCAATACAATACACTTTGTATTCAAATTTCCATTACCTATTTTCATGTTGAACAATATTTCATGAACTTTATATATAAAGACAATTCGGTCAGTTTTTTTTTCAAAAATACCAAAAATTATTTAAAAAAATGAACTTCTTTTTTCAGTTTATGGCTACTTTTCCAATCATTACCAGAAGAATCACCAATGAGATATCATGTATATTACCATTCAGTTCAAATTGCACGAAATGTGGATCAAGTAAAAGCAGTTTATAGTGGAGTTGATCAACTAAAACAACAATTCGCACCATGCCCACCTTCCAATGAACAAATGCAAAAACTGCTTCGACTTTTACATGAAGTTTTGCAAAGTTGCAAACAAGGGTAATTTATTTTTCAATAATAATCAAAAACCTGTCTCATATTTTAAATAAATATGGAAAAAGTATATTGTGCAACAAGGGACACAAAGTAGGAAACTGACAACAAGTGTAAAATTGACAGCACGAGCCAAAGGCGAGTGTCTGTCATTACAGAAGTTGACAGTTTTCTACTTCATGACACTTGTTGCACACGATATTTTTCACAATTCATGGAAAAAATTACAATTTTCTAAAATCTAATAGTGACACAAATGAGCACTTTCAGCTGTTCACGTATTGTGAAAAATCATTTTTTTTATACAAAAATTAATGTAGACTGATTTTTCCATAGAGAGCAAGCTGCAGCAGTCATGGTCGAGTTATTAGGAACATACACTTCTGAAAATGCATCTGCTGCAAGAGAAGATGCACAACGGTGCATTTTGGCTGCTTTGGCAGATCCAAATACTTTTTTGCTGGATCCATTACTTGCTCTCAAACCAGTCAGATTTCTGGAAGGAGAAAACATCCATGACTTGCTTTTAATTTTTGTGCAAGAAAAACTTCCTGCATATTTGAGATTTTATCAGGATCATAGGGACTTTGTTGAGCATACACTTGGTAATTATATTTGAATTTGTAATTGCAATTGTAATTTATTGAAATGATCATTATTTTATGCATGTTTAATGTAAAAAACGCACAAAGATTACTGTAGAAATATGATATTGAAATTCTTATTGATCAATAACTTTGACCATAAGTTTGAAAATTTATCTAATTAACTGTTTTTGTGATCTTTAGCAATATTCATTTAAATCTACTTTTTTATGATAACATATCATAACATTTTATGATAGCTCAAATATATTGCATTATAATTCAACAAAGTTATGATTCAATGTTTCAGGTTTAAATCATGAACAAAACATGAAGAAAATGAGGCTATTAACGTTCATGCAACTGGCGGAAACGCATCCAGAAATGTCTTTCCAGATGATTCAATCAGAACTAATGATTGAAGAGGAAGAAGTGGAAAGTTTTATCATTGATGGTAATCAACATTTAATTTAAAAAATCCTGTATAACTAAAAAAAAATAATTATTTGTCAAAATGTTATGTGATTTTGAAAAATTAAATGTGAAATCTCAAGGCCAATTTCATTTCTGGTCCTGTTAGCTAACAAATTTAATTTACATGATTTCTCCATGTTCACTTTATTAAATTACTTTACGAAAATTGTTTATAAAGAAAACATTTATTTTAAACTTTCGTGTTCCAATTTTCAGTATTGAAAACGAAACTTGTGAGAGCACGTATGGACCAAGCAAGCAAAAAAGTGTTGATTTCGAGCACAATGCACCGAACCTTTGGCCGACCTCAGTGGCAACAACTGCGAGAATTATTGGTCGCCTGGAAATCAAATCTCTCCGCAGTTCAGGATGGAATGAAATCAGTGGCGGCAGCTCAGATGGAACACGCCGTAAAAGCGAAAGCTTCGACTGCTCACTAAATTTGTTAAAAAATCAGTTTAGATAAATCCGTCATTTTATACGAACGAAGAACTTTCAAACAACAATACTTTTGATAAGTAAACAAAGTTCAAACAATTTTATATCATCTCTACATTAACGTTGATTTAATTACTGTCATCCTGGAATCTCTCATGATTCGCTGATGATTTTCTTGATTTTAAATTATTCCCTCATTCCTCAAGAAAAAACGAATGACGAGAGATTCCGCCTAAAAACCATTAATTTGCCATGCAAATTGGGAATCGAATATAAGTTTATGTGACTTCATGTGTACATTTGATTTATGGAAAAATTCGATCTATTAAATGCAAAATGTATAAGGTGTTGTTCTATTTTACTTGTCACCTTTTTCCCATCGTTCGAAAAAAGTTGCGTCTGTTTAGCGAGGAGATAATGCCTTGAGAAATTAGCAGTGTGTTGGTCGTACGTGAAGAGGGTAAAAAGAATGTGTTACGCTTAGGGTACTTTGTATGATGTGAATGCACTAGAATCATCGGTGTGTAAATTTATAAAGTACAAAGTAAAATATATTATTATGACATAGAAAAACTCAAAATGTAAAGTTTAATGGTTACAAAAATAGTGAATTTTTTTATAATATTGAAAAATAAATGAAAAAAATTTTTTGTTTTTAAATTTGCTTGAGACACGAAGCCCATACAAATAGAGTTCTGACAGTTTGTTTCACAGTACATAAAAAAGTATAATCAAAGATGAGAAAATAATTATAGATATGATTACAGATATATATGTTGTTATATATCATCTATCTATATCATAGGTTCTTATTTTTCATAGGATTTTATTTTAAATCAAATACTAAACAAAAAACTTTCAAAAAAAAATATTTAACTAATTTTTCGTTATAAATATTTTACAAAAATTTGATGAAAAAATTTGTTTATAAATCAGAATTAGAATTAGCGGATTCAGCGTCCTCTATTTACATCTGACTGAATCTCAATATGATTAATAAAGCTTTCTTTTCTCACGTTGGCAACGCTACAATTTTAATTCCTAACCGTCAGTGCGTCATTGGACTTGTGTCACGCTTTTTTAAAGTTGACTTTTATCTTGTAGCCGAGTGTTTTTATTAATTGGCATTTTTTAATAATTAATTTATACTATCTAAGGAATCATACATTCATGCACAAATACAATTCATTCAAGTGTTCATATTACTTTCACATTCTTTAAGAAGTTTAAAATCTTGTCATGCCGTTGAGAGAAAAGAATAATATTAATAATATTAAAATTAATGACAGGTAAGAAAATTTAAATCAAAAGCAAAACATTGTTATAGCCACAAAAGACAACAACAACAACAACAAAGTAAAATATTCAAAAATTCAATTATTAATTTCCCTGATTAATTGATCAGCTGATTTTTAATGTAAATAATATAATTTATTTATTTGACATACCAGATTTAATACATCAAACTCGTACAAATGTGACTGTGATTGTAAAAATTGTCGCAAAGAAATACAATTTTTGCGGCAACAACTATTAGAACTTCATACAAATATTTCGGAGAGAAGAGTTACTCGACAATCACTGAATGCATCATTGAGCTCGAATGCTGGTGAAAAAAACCTTCGGGAAGTATCAGCAAAGGGTTGTAATTGTAAAAAGAGTTGCTCAAATAGGTGCGGTTGTTATAAGAAGGATTTTGCATGTGGTAAAAATTGCAAATGTAACAAAGACAGCTGTAAAAATCAGGTATTGATGATTTTGTTTTTATTAAAGAAATAATATCTTGTTTGAATTAGAGTTATAATTTATATATAATAAATGGTAGTATTTATAATTCATTTTTGTTTAATTTAAATGTTTTAGGTACAAGAAATTCCACAGGAAAAATTGGAAACTCAAAATGAATCTTTAGATTTGGAAAAAGAAGCAATTTCTCATGTTACCACAAGAAACACTAGGAAAGTGCCTTTGTTGGTGAAACCTGACGATCAAAATGATTTGGAAATTGTAAGTAAATCTTACATTAATAATTACACCTATATCAGTTAGGGTTTATCATTTATTTAATTGAATTTCCAACAAAATGAAATACCTTGATTAAAAATCCATAAAACTTAAAAAATTTAAATAATTTCATGTAGAAAAATCTTTTTAGAATTATTTCAGGGTTATTCTGAACCTGTGAAAATTATTCAAAAAGGACTTCTGAGAAACTCTAAAATATTTTATCTTTCATATTTTTTGTATATAAAATTTTGTCAAGGTAAGATAAAATGTAAAAGCATTTTTCGAAAAATACGTTTGAAAAAATATGTTGTATATAACAAAAAATTACATCACATGTGATATTTTATTCATTCTGATGTATTTTAATTTTTTCTACGGATGTTATAACATAACTGAAATATGCAACTCATATTTTCCAAATTCATGTACAGTATGTAGTCAATGCAAAATTAGGTTTTTGACATCAGTTCACTTCATTATGTCGAAATTCACTATAAACGAAAAAGCAACGATATTAATGCACTGCCAAATTGTAAAGAATATAGTTGTATTTTTAAACATAATTTTCTTTATAAAACTATTATGAATTTGTTTTATAAACATTAGTATAGGATATAATAATAATTATGAATTTTAGGTCAACATATATTTGAAAATGTTTTTTTTTTAATTGTATATTATAATAAATAAACTACCTAATTTAATCATATGTAAAAAGATGTATCAAGTTAGATATATTTCTATTTCAAAATAGAAATCGCAACGTAACGTTGGTTGTACGTTCTAGCATGTCTACGAAAAGCTACGCAAAATGACGCCTTGCTATTGATTTTTGGAACGCGTCTACGATTTTCTACGCAAACTATCTATATGTAATTTTGCATAGAAGCGCAGCGTCTGAATTATTGATTCTATGCAAAACTCCACATAAATGGTTTTAGAAAATCGCAGGCAAATTCCAAAATCAATAGTTTGCACCATTTTCCAAAAAGCGTTTTATTCATAGCATAATAAAATCCTCGAGTTACTTCAATACTTTGACTAATGCTTAAGAAAGTCATTAATATTAACAGTATTAATTAAATACTAGCCAATTTTTGAATTAACATAATAAATTTTAATTTCAACCATTAATTAATAATTTTTGTTGTGTTTGCAGGATGAAAATTTTGATCCAATGAAACCCAGACGCCAGTTGCCAAGAAGCCCTATTCCCATAAAAAACAGTTTATCTGTGAACGATAATTTTGTAGTAAACGATCCGGAACCCCGTCCGTTTCCCATGTCGAGCGTCTCTAATGTCAATGTATCCCTGGCAAATGCCTCGATAAAATCAATGGCCAGTGATTTGCCTGAAGGTACCTGTCCAAAAACAAATTTCTAATCATGAGCAAAATCAAAAGGTTTCTCTATGTTATTAGTTGCAGACTGTGAAATGCAATAATATTATATAGATAAAAGCACAATATATAGTAAAATATATTAGAAAAATTGTCATATTTAATATGTAATCATTTAAATTCAGTGTTAAACGTAAATCGATGAAAGTAGTTAGTTATAAATAATTAAATTGTTCATAAAATTAATTATTTATTAATGATACAATCTTAAAATGTTATTCTTTGACAAAAAGATAGATCAAATAGTTACTGTAAAGAATTATTGAAAATGGAAAATATTGTTCATTTAATCTAAAATGCATTATTGTAAGATTACAATAATTTAAAAATCTGAAATGTATATTTTAAAATGTTTTTTTAAGTTATTAGTAACATTATAAACAATAATACCAAGTTGAATTTTGAATTTTACAACTCAATCATTATTTTGTACTAAATGTGATCATTAACCCATTTTGCATTAATTTTCGTTCCAGAATTGTATGAAATAGTAGACTGGGAGAAGCACAAGGCCGAACTAAAGCAATGCCCAAAATGTCGTCGCAAATTTCTCCCTAACAGACTCGAGAAACACAAAATGATTTGCAAAGGAGTTTGAATCAATTAATCGCCCTTTAATTTATTTTCCAATTATATAATCAAAACGATGAATTTACACTTTGTTAAATTTTGGGCCGAATCAGACCCAAAAAAGTTTTTGAATGTCGTGTGATTGATTATCCTTAATTGATTTATCAGATTCAACTCTCTCGTTATGTATTTCATATGATTTAATAAAAGGAATGAAAAAGGAAAAGTGCAAAAGTCATTGCCCTATAAAAGTCACTTTCATTGCGAGCGCGTCGAATATAATATATATTTTAAACCTTTAATTATGGTACATCTCTTTAAAGGAAACTCTTAAACGTATCACGAAAAGTGAAAACATGCGCATTACTCAATAATTTGTTGGAGAGTGAATACATTACTTTTGAAATGTCTCCTTTAAGCTTTAGAGATGAACCAGAAAAACGATTCAATTTCCGTAATTTTTTGAAATTGTCCACGTTTTTGTCAACGTTTTGACGGTTGTTCACTGTCAAGTGATTGACAGCATCTGTTCGCTTGACAACAGCTTAATCGATTGACTTTTTTGCAACCAAACGCGATAGTTCAGATGAAATTCAGTTTTCATTAGCGAAATTCGTACAAACATTTTGTTAACTAAATATGTTAATTTTGTAAACAATATTATTTATTCATTTATTTATATTTTGGCAGGCAATTGACCAATATACATCAATTAATACTATATTGTCAGTTAGTATCGATATATTTTCATAGAATCATCCTCATTCTCTTTTCAAAAACTATAACTATAATCACAATTATAATTTTTTCTAATGCATTCATTCGGAGTTTGTACATTTACAACTACATTATATTTTAATTTCTATTTCGCTCTCATAAATAATCATTTAGAAGTTCATATTTTATTTTTGTTATAAATCTACATTCTGATATCGTTAATTCTATATTATGAATATATTTTTAATATTGTTTAGTTTGGTTATATGAATACTTTTCTTAATTTCAATAATTCAAGTCTATAATAATTCAAAATTATGATTTTTTCTAGATTTCAGTTGTTATTTAATCGAGGAGTTATATATTTTGCCAAAATTTGGAGTACTTTGGCGGTTTTCCTGTAATTTATAATTTTCCTAATGCATCAAAATAAACTGATAGTCGAGCCTATTCTCGCGTCGGTTTACTCCAGCATGGCTCTGCGAACGTTTTGGCAGAGCTGCTCGGAGCTGACAAAACTTTGCCGCCGCGAAAAAGGGCGAAAAAGTGCGGCCTCCGGCGGTGCCGCTCCGCGCGGTTTCAAATTGATAAAAATATCATTTTACATCTTTAACATTAATTGCATATCTTAACAATTACGCCGCAGTTGGCAGCACTGCCGCTCGGAGCAATCAATTTTTCCGGCTTTTTCATTTCGCCTAACCGTCAACCGGCCAATTATTTTGTTCCGCAATTATCAAAACTAGGCAGAAAAAAATCAAAATCTCGAATTTCCAAGGTCAAATTTGTTAGTTAAAGTTGTTAAAACGGCAAAATAAGGCGAAATTGAGTTGGAACTAGGGGGAAACGCTGGGGAATTTGCGCGCGCGCGTTTGGGGATAAAAGAAACGCGGACGCCTGGCGGCCCTGCGCGGAACGCGGGTGTGTGTGCGCGTGCAGTCGGTGTAGGTCATGAGGTCAGTGGCACTGTGCTGTTAGTTGTGTATATTCGCGTATAAACAATAAACAAAACGCGGGACATGGAGCGCGCGGTCCGCGGCAGCGCGTAGCCGGACGGCCCGGAGTTTGTCGAGCGGCCGCGAGCGAGCAGCGGACGGACGCGCCGAGCGCCGAGCTAGGCCCACTTGGCGTCGGCCGTCGGCCGCGCCGACACCGCACCAGCTGGCCCCAGCAAGCCGCCACAAAGTCATGCACCTACGCGGACGGCCTCTCGCCTTACAACAACAAAGGAGTCCTCGGCTTGGAAGAGGTAAGTCCCCAATTTTCGTTTCCCCTTTTTCCCCCCGAAAATCCGCTCTGTTTATACTCCGTCCTTCTTTTTCTTTGTTTTCTCTTTTCATATACTTTTTGACAGTTGCTTCGCTTATCTCCATCTTCTCCTATTTCTTTCACATTTTTTCGCGCATTTTTTTTATTTTTTCTTTTTTTGTCGACAAAAAATTAACCCGCTTTTTTAGCATCTTTGTTCAACTGCATAAATATCGCTCTGACTTCTTTCTCTTGTGAGCGCGTAGCTCATAGCGCGATCAGCGGCGGGTTAATTAATTGAAAAAAAATAAATAAAAAGGAAGCGAGGGGGAGATGTTTCTATTTTGGTGACGCTTTTTTGTTGGATGTTGTAGAAGTACGAAAGCTCCGAGACTCTGCGACTCAAGTGCGACTTATTGGCGGAATGGATCAAAACAGCCCGACATGTCGTGGTGCACACAGGAGCTGGCGTCAGCACCGCTGCGGGCATACCCGATTTTCGGTAATCACCTAGCGATAACGCGGCGTTGCAAAGCAGACCCTTTTGTTTGCTTTGTTCGCTTTTCACCTTTTTGCGAAGCTGCCGTTTTTGTCGTTAATACTGGATTATGGGTTTTGTCTTAATTTCCGCGTTTTTGAAAAAAAGTATAAGTTGAAAGCAAAAAAAAATTATAATATAGTATACATTTTTTTAAATATTCTTTTTAAAATTGCAAATGTCAAATAATATAATCATTGTATAAACTTTGAGAAAATCGAAGTATTAAATAATATTTAAAATTTGTTTTTAATATAATATAAATTAAATTAAAGCTTGAAAAAAAAATAAATAAATGAATAAATGATTCTTTTGAAGTAATAATATTAAAAAATTTTATAATGTTTTTAGAATGATTATTATAGATATACATTTTAGTATAAAAATGTTAAATTAATAGGTATACCACATTAACCAAAACTTATTAGAACAAAGTTTTTGTTATCATTAAATTTTGTTTCAACAAAAAAAATAATTTTTTCTATGTTTTTCAAAAAATGATCATTTGAATAAATGAAAAATGTATATCTATAAAAAAGTTTTTTGATAATTTTTTCAGACAAAATCATTATTTCATTGTTATTTTACAAGATTTTAATGAAAATCAAAATCTTCACTAATGTTCTTTGAAACAACATTGGGAAGGAAAGGGTTAATCATATTTTTTAATAAATATTATATATTCATGAAATGATTTTTGTATAAAAACATCATCATAATTTTTCTTATTAAAATTAAAAATTTAAATTTTTAACACAGAATGAACACTTTTGAACATTAAAAAATGTGATAAATGTTATAGGGGCCCAAACGGTGTATGGACCTTGGAAGAAAAAGGAATGAAACCCAGCACAAGCACATCATTTGACGATGCAATTCCAACAAGAACACACATGGCCCTGAAAAAATTAATTGACACTGGTAAAAATTAAATAAATCTGAAATCAGTTAAATTCTTTCAAATCTGAACTGTTTTTATTATAAATGCAAACAAAAAACTGTTGACTTGTCTATACATATATAATTTCATAATTTGATTGCAAAATTTTTTTAAATTTATTCTTGCTGTAGGAAAAGTAAAATTCATCATAAGTCAAAACATTGATGGCTTACATCTCCGTTCTGGTATTCCCCGAGATAATCTTGCAGAATTACATGGAAACATGTTTGTTGAACAATGTGGAAAATGTGGAAAGTAAGTTTTCAAGTCAAAATTGGATCATTATTATTAAAAAAACAAAGTTATATATATTAAAAAAAATGTTGCACATATAATTTTCTTTTCATTTTAAAAATGCAGACTTATTTAAATATTTTTGTCTAATGAGCAATCAATGTTTATAGGCAATTTATTCGTGCCACAGCAACAAAAACAGTTGGTAAAAAATGTTTAGACACCATATGCAGATCTGAACTTGTCGGAGGTCGTCCATGTCGTGGTCGCATGCATGATACCATTTTGGATTGGGAACACAATTTACCGCACAATGATCTTACATTATCTGATTTACATTCTAGGTAAATTAATAGTAGCAATAAAAGTATCTTTTTGATTTTATCTACCCATAAAGAAAAACTTCTATAATTTAAAATGACAATTTAATATAAACAAATTTTAAATTAAAAAAATTATTTGCTATTTTTATGATTCCAAGTATTATTTGAATGCATTTTTTAATAGCGTTGCTGATCTCAGCATTTGTTTGGGCACTACGCTACAAATTATACCAAGTGGCAACCTTCCATTATACACAAAAAAACATGGCGGTCGTTTGGTAATTTGCAATTTGCAACAAACAAAACATGTGAGTAAAAAAATCAATCCTCCCATTAATACATATTTAATAAATATCGGAACGTAGCTTTAAGAGAAAAGTAAAAGTACAAAATATATATATATATAGTTGTGAGCATTATTGAACATTGAATTTTTCCTGTTGATATTATTTTACTTTTTTATTCTTCAATACAATTTAAAAAAAATACACATACAATTTTGAAATCGATGTTTTGTTAATGTATATTATAATAATTAATATTGATTAAATGGGCTCTATAGCATATAATATCATAGTTAAGGATGGAGCGTACAAAGATATCGCGAAATTGGATAAATATAAACAATTCAAATAATATATTTATAAAAGTTAGTCATCTATAAAACATGTAATATTTTATTTTGTTTAAATATAACATAGTTAAAGACAAACGTGTAAATATCATATTTTTGAAAATATCATGGTTGAAAGTGAGCTTGGCGCCTGTCAGATGCCACGCGACTAATTAAGGGTTAATAATTTATGCATAATTACATGGTTTTTTTTTAAATTCTCATTAATTAACAGTTATATTAATGATTTTTATGATTTTCATGATGTTCTGAATTTGCGAAGCAGTATTTGAATACAAATCAATAATAATCTTCATGTCAGAGTTGGAAAAATAAAAAAGATCCGATTTTTCTATTTTAATCAATTTTTTTCTTTATATCAAATTGACAATATAAAAACAAATATTAATATATTTGTAATAAATGTATTTCTCATGACATTTTAAATAATAATGTTATTTTTCTTAAAGTAGATGTGTTTTTATGAATTTTGTGTAATTTTGATGTAATTTTATTGAAAAATTTGAGTTTGAAGTCGATTTTTTTGTTTAGAATTTAAAATAGATTTTTGTTTATTGAAATCCATAAAACTTATACATGATCCAGTGGATTGCAGCGAGCATTTGCTGCAATGTTTGCAAATATTTTTGATACTTACATGTGTAAATATATTGTATATCAACATAATTAACGTACATCTAAATTAATAATACAATACAACACTTTCTATTATTTAAAAATTGATGAAGTAACGAAATTATTTTTTTTTTTTTAATAAAACTAGAAACTATACAGACTCATCACGTTTTAATGCAATAAAAATTATCTATAAAAATGATATTTTACATTAAAAAATTAAATTGCTTGAATAAATGTTTTATCTTATAGCGTATAGTTTTGTTTATTATGTGTCGTTGATCATTTAATTGACTTACAATTAATATGATTGGAGTTGTGATTTATGTACGCAAAGGCTGTAAAAAATTTATTTGTTTATAACATTTACAATTTTGTGAGCTTTGCAAAGTTATCAATCTTGTTAGTTTTATTCAAATGAACTTATTTCGATTTAAATCATGTTTGAAAAGAAAAAAATAATTTGATTTAAAGCATGTCAACCCTGCTTCATGTAAATAAAATAATACTTTTTAGACTAAAATTCTTAAACATTTTCGCAAACCAATAAAACCGTTACAGGA
>JABFPQ010000395.1:0-12072 GCA_022817265.1 Masnerella sp. ZL-2020
TGAAAAACGTTGCTATAACGTTTCTACAAAGGACATTCACTAGTTGAATCAACGTTGATTCAACTCTTCGCAAACGTTATTTCAACGTTAATTCAACATTTTTACAATAACGTTGATTCAACGTTTTGTAACTGTAGGTGTTCCCTTAGGAATATCTAATTAATTAATTTACAAATAATACTTTTACATAAATATATTTCTGACGTTCGATTTTGATAGATAAGATTTATTTATGATAAAATGAAAAATCGTATTTTTTACTTGTGATTAAACTAAAATAGCCTAGAACATTATTTAAAAAATTACTTTTATCATTATTATTTCTATAATAATATTTATTTATTTATAATAGTTTATAATGAATATATAAATATATATTTGTTGTATTTCAGCAAATAAGCCCCAATTGTATATTTACGAAATTTGAAACAATGGAACATAAACTTGAGTATCTTCAAACATTGGACAATTGGTCAGTTTTTTTAAATTTTTACATTGGTAATATTAGAAATTTAAAAAAACATTGATAAATATTTTTAGTATTAATAATCTTAACCTTTTCTATTTATTAAATGTTAAAAAATGGCTTTAAAATAATTTCACAGTTACTTGTATTACTAAAATATACATATATCTTTAATCATGATTTTTATTTTTATAACAGGTTTGGTGAAATTCGGCACGATTTAAAACATAATATATCCCTAAAAGAGATGAATGGTATACGTTTAAAAGCTACACGTGAAAAAGTCAACAACGATTACTCATTATCGATCATTATGTCGAAGGTATTACAAACGCAAAATTACACAATACGTAATTTTCAAATAAAAATAATTTTTATTTATTCTATGTTTTAATCTTCTGTCTTCAGGTCGCTAGTGACCTCTGCATCGAACATCTTGCTGCACCAAAAACTTGCGAAGATAAAGCAGTTTTAAACCCAATTACCGACAAGTGTTCAAAAATTGACGAACTCGTCCGTCTGCAACGGCTTCATCATGCATATTATTACAACATCGATAGTTCAATAAATAAAATGCTTGATCATTATGAAAATATAAGAACTAATTTAGACAAATTTAACGAAGTTCGCGCCGAGTTCAACGGTGATAAATTGACGGTAAAACTAAATTTTAAGAAAATTTTAATATTTCTTTACAACAATTCAAGGATAACAATTTATATTTTTTTTATTTCAGATTAAATCAAAATTCGCTGAATCTTTATGCAAGATCCAAACGGAAACCGAAAATGAATTAAGAACGATTGTAACGTTGTACGACACTTTGAAGCGTTATATGAAGCGAGATAGACGTCCTAATATTTCTGAGGAATCATTATTGAATGGCGAATTTTACAGTTGTATTCAAAACGAAGTTCAAAAATTAAGCTCAAGTGCATTATATCGCAGAAACATCGTAGGCAAAAAATAAATTATATAAAATCCCAAAAAAAAAATTTTTAATACTTATTTAAAAGTTGTTGAATAATTCCAAAGCGAATCCTAACAAAATGAAAGAAACTGTTGTCTTTCGTGAAATTCTATACCGACCGTTTTTTGCGATCATTCCACAGAAAATATGCTACCCCAAGAATATGCCGCGGTAGCTTGTACGGAGGTAACGTAACACCAAACATCTTGACCTCTGGAGAGTCGCCTCCTGTGAGGTCCGCCATGCTTTGATAGCCCACGAGCAGACGTATCGCGTGCCAATACCAATATTTTAGTCGTTACCCAACCAGACTTTCATCAACGAAGAAAGTGCGCGCATTGTTCACTCATAATGAATTTAATTGCCAGACCTCCCCTTCTCATCTCCATATGTAATTATAACCGTGACAACGCGTCGTCCCGTTGACAATGACACGGAACTTTTTCCTTTCACTCGTAGGGCACGACGTTTGACTCCAATTATGGTCTTAAAATAAAGTGAAGTCAAAGTGCATGTTTTTCTTAAAAAGCCAGATTCCGTAGTTCGACACTAAATAAATCGAAATTTTGGAAAATGTGAATTGAAACATTTCTCAGATAGCTGTTTCAATAATGTAAGACAATCATCGTAAAAAAATTCCAAAATGTTTTTCAGGAAAGGTTTATAGGGAAAAGACAAGTTGAATGTTTGTTTTAAAAGAATGTTTATTTATTAAATACATAAACAAAAGGAACTGTAAAAATATAAAATACAGGCAATTAATACAAAAGCATGGTTGACGTACATTATTAATTCAATATAACCTACCTTTGTTTAAATCTTCAAAGTTACATTTCTTAATCAGATGTATGACCATCTTCGTAGACGATCCAGACAAGAAAGGGCAGATCCAGGGATCGATAAAAAATACCCTGTGCCAATTTCATTACACAAACTTACTGACTAACTAGAAGCGAGAATGCGTTCAAAAACATTCAATATTCAACACAAAATAATAAGATAGTCTTCATACACAAAAGAAAAAATACTTACTCTGTTGACAAACAAAATGTCTTTTTTTTTTTCTTCGTGTGGTTGGCAGCGGTTTAATCCACTATTCGCCAATGACTAGTACCGCCAAACAAAATGTCTGCACGTAATAGTACGCGCAGCAGACAGTGAATATTTTACTTCGTTGCGCGGAAAACTAATGCGCATCACACGTGACTGCGCAGAAAACTACAGCGCATCACATGTGACTGCGCAGAAAACTACTGCGCATTTCAGTTGTTGGCGCCAAAAACAACTGTGCAGATGTTAGAAAATGTTAATATTCTCTTATAAGTAGTTCCCAAGTAAGACAATCATCGCAAATAAATTCCAAAAATATAATTCAAAAATTATCTAATAATTAAAATATGAATAAACTCAAAAAAAAATGAAAAATGTAACATTCTTTTCCATGACTAAAAAAAATAAAAAATAAGTCTTATCATCGTCATCAAATAATTGGCGGAATGATATCGTCTCGAGAGTGAAAGTCTATTAAGACGAACAGCCATGAATTATAGTTTCTAAACGGCGCTTTTCTATCGAGCCCCAATCGATCTATTATAAATCGATAATGGCTCGTCGCCTTTTTTCCGCTTTTTTCCCGCTCGTTGTTTCAATTGGACGTGATTAACTATTAGACCTCGTGATTAATTTCTCAAATTCAATTACTCGTTATGCAACGCGGCTATAAATTCAGAACGAAACCGAGAGTGATATACACTAATAAACGATTTTTAACAACACATCTCATAACCACAATCCAAACGAGTAAATCTTACACAAGTATGATTGGAAGACCATTTTTGCTCCTTTTGCAAAAATCGTCGGAATACTTGAAATCGCGGGATGATTACAAGGGCATTGACTTGAAAGATATTTCCTTGTCCCTTGTGAACTTTTCTAGCGATTTCCTCGATGTTTGTTCGTGTTTTCGAAGCGACAGTGATTAGTACCGGGCGAGGCGTATTTCCCATATGGTATTGCGCGCAAAATAAACAGCGTAACTGGAGTATGAAAGAAGCCGATCCTGCAAGAAGCACTTGCATTAAGACGGTTAAAAGCTTTCGAGCCGGTTGTAACTTAGACACTTTATTAATCCTCGTCATGCTTTTGCTGCGTGCCAAAGAATTTTACTTTCCTGCAACTTCTCATCTCGATTATCCTCGCAATGTTCGTAAAATAAAAAATGATTTACGCACTTTTTACCATTTTTATTACTAATTTCCCCCTGCATTAACTTCACACTTATTTCGTATATCGGAGTTCAAATCTTCGCGGCGTGTACTCAAAGAAAAAATCTAGTATATTAACTAGTTTCCTTGGTAATTTCAGGATATACTTGTTTATTAGTAAATTTTACAAAAATTTTTCATAGAAAAGACCAAAATTTTCATAGCTCATTTTTATATCGTCAACAAACAAAGACGAACAAATGTTTCTCACAAGTACTTTATTACATACTCTAACTATATGTAACAA
Source organism: Masnerella sp. ZL-2020 (assembly GCA_022817265.1). Lineage (NCBI taxonomy): Eukaryota > Metazoa > Arthropoda > Insecta > Hymenoptera > Scelionidae > Masnerella > Masnerella sp. ZL-2020. Next base: position 3,948 of record JABFPQ010000395.1, read on the forward strand.
CATTTGATTTATAACTTGCACTTTTAACGCTATCGGTTTTTTTTGGCGTATTTTTGTATCAAGTTTGGTTTTGCGAACAATAAACGATAAATTAAAACTGAATCACCGGCTAATTCCGTTTTATTATTAAATGACAAGTCCTATTAGGAAAGCGTAATAAAGCGCACAATCGGCCACGATAGCGTATTGTGCCATTTTCGCGGGTAATTTATTACGTAATAATGTGCTAATGACTATTGTACAACTATTACGCTCGGTGATTGAGGCTTATCGATGTTACAATGGAATCGTTAGTTATCACGGAGAAAGTCGGTTACGCGCAAAACACAAATTAATTCAAAGTATCGCACCTAAGAAATAGATCCGCGGTTACGATTATTACGGTCACATGCGAAAATCGTAAAATCCTAACTTTCGCAAAAAATTTTACGATTTTGAATCAGTAAAAACAAGAATCAGTAATTTAGCTGTGTGAAATTAGGTATGCAAGTGGCGCCACTTTTTGTATAGATAGCAGCGCCCTCTATGCAAATAACTCCACAAATTTTCGGCCCCTGTGAGAAATTCGCAATCGTCAACGATTTTCGTGATTGCGTACGAGCAACAGTAAATTTAACGTTAAAAGCGATTAACGAAAAAAAGAAGAGAGATTGGACGCACGCGAGGAAAAGCCTCCGATTAACGACGTAACGGTCGCGAAACATTTCGTATGATTCGTGAACACGTGGACTTCCTGAAAGATGAAGTCGTTGCTCGCACACACGATAGACTCCTGCGGTTTACCACGACCCTCCATTAGTCAGCGGCAAATCGTCGTCAATTTTCGGGGCAAAGAACCCCAATTAGCGTTGACAATAAAATGAGCCGGATTTCCACGAACGAGCCATTGCCTGATTAATTTGCTGGGACTTTGATAAAAAGATACGTTACGATAATTCCCACTCGAGGTAATATGTTTGTGGAAAAATACGAGATGTTGGGAAAAGAAAACGTTTCTTTTCCTGGAATTTGGTTGAACCATTCAATTAAATAATATTACTTAGCTGCTATGTTTACAAATATTATTTAGTTTTGCCTGCGCAGAGCAGAGGGGATGCGTGGTAGTTTTCTGCGCAACCAAACGTGGTGCGCAGTAGGATTCTGCGCAGCTAATTCAGATGCGTATTGACTACTGCGCAGATTAGCTCGCAGAGAGTGTTTGTAAACAGAACAAGTATTTTTCTTTTTGTGTGATCTTTGAAGCAGTTTACAATTATTGTCTTTGGAACATATTTACGATGATTGTCTTACATTTTTGGAACACTTTTATGGTGGTTGTATTTAATTCTTGGAATTTATTTACGATGATTGTCTTATTATTATTATTGATATAAATATTGAATTACTGGCAGCGTAAAAACATACGCTGACATAATTTGGATTCGACATAACCTTCAATAAAAATACACCGCAAAACAAAACGTTCGCTAAACCGTGCCCCTCGCGGAATTTGTTAATTTTACTCCGTCGATAACATTTTCCATAAAATATCGCATTTGATTGTGACCCGCGGAACAATAATTCCGTGCACTTTACTCGCAGCAAGCTAACAATAGAATTGCGCAAACTGCGTCGAAAAATGGCACCGTTTGACCCCGGCGAATACCAATTTGGCGCAATTATTTGCGAAACACGCGCCATCTTTGGCAACGGCGTTACAAAACTCGGCGGCGCCGTTTTCGCGGATTTTATCAGCCGATCGCGATATTCATCGCGAATTTAATATCTAACTGCCATAATAGAATATCTGGGTGCCTATAGGATTTCAAAGCTCGTTATCTCGGGCCATTGGTCTCGGTGCGTGTTGTGATGTTTTCCGCGTGCGTCCGTCAGCGCACCTACACAACGACGGATACACATTGTAACCTTGAACTCAACAGCCCGGTTAACTGTTTAACCGTACCGTATAGCCGAGCCGGCTCTCGCGCAGCAATAGGGAAGCTATCGCGAATCTGATTCGCGTCTCACACCCTCCCCCCTCCCGTCTTCTCCTCGCTCGACAAGTTGCATTATGTTTATAACCTAAGCTCGTTCCCTCTGGCGATATCGCACAAATTTGCATCAAGCAACAAGCAGAAGACATCGAAATAGAATTTCTCGCGTTTATTTGAAACTACGATAGCTACGGGAAACGCGGGATTAATATTAGGACGCGTGATTGATAAAAACTAATCGTTTATCTTTTGATTTTGCGAAAAAAATAACCTTTAAAATTTGAGTAATAACTATATTCATCATGAAAAGAATGATAAGAAAAATATTTACGTAGCCAACTTCTTTGTAATGATCCGACCTTAATTTTCGAGTCTTTAATGTGCCAAATTTTCGCATTCCCTAATTAAAACGTTCGATGGTATTCTCCTTTCATTATCTAACATCATCTTTCCATCATCGCAATTGCACATTTGTCGTGATTCACAGCGTTAATTGAAGCCTTAATTAAACCAACTTTGTAAACAGAATTACTTCAACAGATACCATCTCGACATATTAACGTTGCTTTTTACAAGAACCGCAACCCAAGCCTGTCTCGATTCAAGAAATTTTCAAGTCCATAATCAAAACGTCTCTTTTCCCACCGTCCGCGGAATTTACAATCAGAGATGACCAATTTTTCCCTTTCATTAACCTTATCAACGCAAAATCGCGAAACGGGAGCGTCGGGTCGGCGAAAAAAGCGACATTACACATTTCGTCGAGTTTATGTAACACCGCTCCGAGAACAATAATCGTGTGTGACTTTTATTGAACCGTCAGCGGACGAAATGTTAGCAATTTAATACAGTATTTATCCAAAACAGACTCGCAGCAAATTGCATAACAATCTAAACGCCTGCGTCGTATTTATCGAATTGCATAATCGCGGCAAACTCTGAGTTGAAGCTGCCGCTCATATGTTTGCTTGAAAACTGTCAGCTGTCGGTGGGTTAATTGAAGACACGCGAACGCGAGCGCGAAACTTGAGATCGATCCAGTAAACGCGAACGTTAATTTGTTTTTATCATTTTCCCTTACGCAAGATCGCGTTTTTCTTTTTAGGTGAAATGTTCCGTGTAGAAACATACGCAGGATATTATGTAGATATGTATACATTACATCGGAGTTACTAATGAAGATTTGCAGGTTTTAGTTTGAGACGAGGGTTTGAACATTATTCATGAATTAATCAACTGCAATGTACTCCAAACATTGAGCTTACAATGAGACAAATAATATGCCAATGTCTCAGTTTGAGAAATTGTTTTTTTTTATTGCAGTATTAAGTCCTCCAAAATCTTACAAAACTAACAAAGCTAACAAATCTTAAAAAATTAACAAAAATAACCAATCTAACAAAACTAACAAACCTTGCAAAACTAACAAAACTAACAAACGTTACAAATCTTACAAAACTAAAAACACTTAGAAATTATAATTAGTTCCTATTCCTAAAATAGTATACCCCTGCAAAAAGTCTACCTAAAATTCCCACGTAGTTTCTTTGAGTCGACGCAAAGGGTTTACATAAATTGTTGCAGATTTACGTGCAAGTTTAAGACCTTTATGCATTAACGCCAAATCAAAGCGAAGTACTTATGCAAATGGACGCGTAACGTCTGCGCATAACTCTGCAAAAATGACGTTATACAAAAGCGACAGTCGCAAGGCGAACTTTCGAATGGCACTGTAGTCATCAATCATAAAAGCCAACATTCGACATGAGCAACGTAACGCGGCGTGCATTTCCCACGAGGGCAACGTGCATTTTTCCGGATTCCCGCGGGATTCCGATAGTTTAGCTAAACATCATTATTCGAATGTTGACTCGGCCGGGCGAGTGCCGTTACAGGCGAACTCGCGAGGCAACACAAAGGCTTGTCTAAGTCATTTACTCTAATGTCACATTGTTCCCGGGCGCGAGCGCGATCCGCAGGAAACACACCCACGACTTTATCATTCCTCTCGGGTACTACACATGAGGCCAGAGCAAAGACCTTGGCTCGGCAACCACGATCTCTGAATCCGATTTTCCTTTCTACCGCTCAGAGCACGCGCCCGTTACATAAACGCCGGTGCGTTATTGCTGATCGTTTATGTTGTCGATCCCATCATTAATTTTCAGCTCGAAGAGTTCTACACAATGTTACTACGCTGTAAACGCCATATGTAAAATAAGAATAAAATTTACATAATCTATCAAGAACTACAAATGTAAAATTAAAATGTAACGGTAGAGCTTTACGAATTTCGACAATTATATCACTCTAACTTAAGTGTCTTATTTGAGTACAGAAATAAAACACTTCAGGTTCAAAGTGATTTCGTGTAACTTTTTGAAAATAAATTAAAAAAAATTACACGGTTCTAAATTACGCCTCAACGCTAATTGTATACATAATTTTGTTAGTATTGTTAGTTTTCGTGTAATTTTTTTAAATCAAGTTTAATAAAATTACGCTATACTAAATTACGTCTTAAAACTACTTATTTACAAAATTTTACAATAGTTTCTTAACAGTACAAAAATTTATTGAATGTTTAATAGATCAACCTTCAACTTATCTTTGTTTACTTGGGTCTACTAGACCCACAAAGTCACTTGAAAGTCAATACATATTTCTTATTCCATTCGCATAATTTATTCCTTCACGTTCCGGGTAGAGTTCTTCATCTTCAAATGGTTCAGTAGAGTCACGTTGAGCCAAGGGTAGTAAGTTATCCAAAATCACGGCATATTTCAAGTATCGGCGCTTCGGACGCAGCGATTCCGTCGAGGCGTGTCCGCGGTGTGAAATCGAGTGAAGATTTATCTTCGACTCGCCTTCAATTTGCTCATTGCAGCCGCTCGCTTGGCTCGCTCCATATCCGGCGCACGTAGCCTTTTTCTCGCGTGTCTCCACGCGGTCTTTTTTCGATCGTAAATCCCGCGAACCCGGCATCCCCTGTTTTATGGGCGAGGGTTCCCGACCGGGAATAACCGAGCATTTTCGCGAAAAACACAACCTCGACTCAATAAAATTGACGGGTCTCGCGTAAAAGTTTATTCATCGGGGCTGCTGAATTAAAGCAGATTTCATTACCGGCTTCTTTACCGGTTCAAAGCAGAGTGCTATTTACGATCGAGCGAAGGTGCGATTAACTGCGCGAGAGGCGCGTTTAAGATCGAAAAAATTGAAACCATTTTTTGTCGTCAGCGTTTACATCTTTACTCGTCGTTGTCAAACGTTGCAATATTATTTCGAGTGAAATAATAACAGCGTTACAAATACGACGAAAAATAAAACATCGTTATTAGTACAAGTACGAACGTGTATTTATTTATTCACCGCAAAAACGGTGTACTTCGAGATGCTGCGAGAAAACTAACTCGAGAATGATAAACGTTATCTAGACTTAGACTGGTTCGATAACTAGCTACGGTTTTCACAGTAATTCTATTCGCAACCGCAAATAGTTTTTAGCTTCACGGTAATGCTCTGCAACCTCGGGATCTGCGCGGATCTAATTATGATTTACTCTCGCGCCTTAGCGACCATGATCACTCCGCACTGACATTGTCTCTATCTCTCTTCTGGACCTCTTTTTCCAACTGCGTTACTGTCCCTCTACTTTTCTCACTGGCACAAACATGGCCCCCAGTCTTTTACAAGCCTCGTAATCAGAGTCGTGACTACCGTTCGTTTGCACGATAGAAGCCCACGAGATTCCGTGGCGAGCGTTGCTATATGAACGCGGGACTTAAATCCGCAATTAACTATCAACCGAGATCGTAGGTTAGTTGGGGTCGGCACTCGTTTAACGCTTTTACCTTTGCCTATGATGTCGAAGTGGATGCACAAGTCTCGGGAAAGTCAGCCTATTCCGGCTTCGTGACGGAACTTTTCAGGACCCCCTCGTCTCGGTTTTGGTACCGACTATTATTATTGACAGTTTCGTATCATTAGGAGCACGTTACCGATCGGCTGAGAAAATGAAAAGCGATACGTCGAATGTTGTAAGGATGTAGAAATTCAGATTACGGAATCCTATGATTATCACTCGAGAGATTTCTTCAAATGAAATCGATAGAAATTTCGAACGTTTCTGCATTTCCATTGCACGAGTCCAAATTGATTAGAAAAATTATAGGTTCTCGGTTTCCCGGAATCGCTTAGCGGAGAGTTAAAAGTCCGCATGATCAAGTCTTTCTTAATTAGAGAAATTTGATAACTGCAGTTTAACCACTATTCAATATACGCAGCTGGGTTTCAAAGTTTTTTCAAAATTCAGGTTAAATCCAATGCTCGTGCGATCCTTTTTAGGCATTTAATTTCATTTCACCGTAATTAGTATTGAAAGTTTATAGAAATAGAGTAGAGATTTCATATACACGCAGATTCAAAAAATGTTGGGTAAATGCTGAACCCTTTCACTCATAATAAGCATGTCCTTCAAGGTACGAATAAATGAAAAACAAATGCAATCACAGACAGTTCACGAATTTGCATTGTCTCCAGAGCGGATTTCTCCTCTCGATTTCCATCGGATCCAATCGGAAGACACGATAAATCAACCGAGCCGTCCGAACACGATAATAACACGAAACGAAATATCTCCCGCATCGACGACACTTTTCAATTTCACTTACCACGCAATTTCGTCGATAAGTCTTCCCCTGGACGGATCTCATCATGCATCGGGTAACAGCCCGATCATAAATAACTATTGTGCCGTTTTCGAAATTGGCACCTCTTTAAGCCCACCAGAGCCGATGCATCGTCGCGATAAGCGACTTAAAAAAATCGAGATGTCAAAGAACATTCCTTGCATTCGCTGTAGTCATGCATTATTGTATTTTAATTTATCGTGCTCTCTACTTATGCGCGAAATGGATCACGGGCGGAGAAAACGAGAAAATTTGTATCGGCAATGAATTCCGTTTCAAACGACTCTGTCATGCGGGTGTCGAGTCGAAAGAAACGATTGCTTTTAATTTGAAGCCGTTCAAATGTTTAGTCACGTATTACAATAAGCGATTGCGAATTGTATTTTGAATTGTCACGCGAGGGAGCGTATTACTCTATTTCGCCAGATCGCCGCTCCAATACGTATACATTACCCCGCACAACTTTGCAGAGAAATGTATTCGCTAGCAGACCTGCTTTTTCTCGCTTCGCAGATAACTCACAAGGACGCCGTAATGAGGCAGCACTTACCGATCTAACATAATACTTCCACATGCCTCCTATAAAGAGTTATATTTCACGTAATTCTAAATACATTTAAAAAATACGTTTCTTAAAGTTAGCTAGTATAATAATTAGCAGTTAATTCGCAGTCTTTCTTCTTAGATTCGCACCATGGTACGCATCAAGCCAATATAAGTTATTCGAAGTCATTATATTCCTCCTATTCCTATGGTATGATTATTTCATTGTTACGTCCTCTTTATCTCATCATCTCACATTGTTGTTTCCTATGACTTCGACTTTTTCCATAGCCAAGTGTCGGTTTTTTCTCTAGCGAGCTTCTTTTTTGTTTCTTTTTTATCGTCGTTGCATGGCATCGCAACAAAACGAAAGAACTGGTCTTTTCCGCATTCTCTCCACTCGGTGTTCTTAAGTATACGTGCAATAGCCGAGCGTCGGAGGGTTGCTGGCTCGTTCGCGTCCGCAGACAGAGCAAGCCACGAGGAAAGAAAAGGAGATCCGAAGGTGAAGGTTTAGGTGCAGGTGGTCGCCAGTGCATGCTCGTTGTCCTAAGTCGATGTAACAGATTACACCACGTAGAGCGAAGATATACGACGCGCTGCAATATTGATGCAAATACACCCGACAGTGTGGTAGCCCCTTGGAGTTTTTAGACGTCGTTATATAGGTCTCAGGAAATTTCATAAATCCTCAACTTAGAAGTGGTTCGCTTGTTGAACAAACTTTCTCTGCTTAACTCCGATAAAGATAATTTTAGGCTTGTATTATAATGTAATAAATTTTAGACTTGTATTATAATCTAATAAATTTTAGGTATTTCTTATAGACTAATAACTTTTAGGTCGACCTTATAAAATATATTCCAAACATATTAACGGTGTAATAAATTTAGCTATACTTACATTTTTTACTTACCT
>JABFPQ010000396.1:0-12064 GCA_022817265.1 Masnerella sp. ZL-2020
ATATTACAGAAGGCCAGAATACATGTAAACAATGAGGCATATTAGCAGTTTTCAAAGTCACCCCAGAGCCAACAACCCCCACTCTTCCAACAATTATAATTTTACTCTTTATAAAAATAATTTAAGAAAAAATGCGAATTACTGTTAGTTTAATTAGTAAAGTATATTTACTATGTCAAATTGTAATAACAAAGTATTTTTCACGAAATTGTTGTCCCCTGATTTCCATTAGATTCTAATAGTCAAAGGAATGAAAAATTAATTTTCACTTTATTAATAGTATTGCAAAATAATTTTGCATTCGTTTGACTTTTACAATTTGCAATATATTAGAAATATATTTGTAAATTTATTTATTCCAATATATTCAAACTATCCCATTATACAAATAAAATTATTAGATAAATGTCACGACTGTAAAGTTTTTGCAACAATACATATATCAAAGATGATTGGCAACATGATCATACATGTTTACTTAAATCCAGAAAAACATTCATAAAAAATAAATTTCAAATACGAAATAATACAAACTAACATGAATAATCATCGCAAAATAATTTTATTTAAATATTTTCATACAAAAAAACACAAAATATTATTTGTGTTTTAGCAACACAAGAAAATTTAAATAATTAATGTTTCATGTGAACAAATAAACATCAATTTACTGAAAATAAGATATTTAATCAAACTATTATTTTAAACTAGACCGAAAACGCAACACTATTTTTCATGTTTTTATTTAACAATAACGAAAATTATAAATTAAATAAGTATATTCTTATGATATTATTCTAATATTTATGTTCAATAAATTGCATTTTTGATTAAAATGTTAATTTATTAGTTAATGAATCAACACTCACAAGAAAAATCAGTTTGATACAAAGTATCTTTGTACGATCTTAAGGTAGAGTCGAAAATCTTACAAAGTTGATTTCATAGTTGACAGATTTCGTAACGATCCAAACAATTGATTACAGAATTTAAAAACCCATGCTATCACAAGGAATCAAAATCAGAACTGGTCCTTAATACTGGAGAAGCCCTCTAATAGGCTGATCGCTCGGATCTCTCTTGCTTACACCTGAAATTGGAGTTAAAGTGAAAGGCCCGTGAAGCCAATGGGCTCATTCTGACATTACTCGATTGGACACTCGTACTGTCCTCATAACTAACTACTTACATTATGCAATCTTCATTATCAGATCAGAGTTTATTACAAGATTCGCTCTTTACTATAAAAAAAACATTGTTTTTGTTGTTTCCATTTTCAGGATTTTTCAAAGTTACAATTTTTCAAAGTAAGAAAAATAAATTTGAATAAATACTTGATGACAATGAAATATAATTGTATTTAGGACTTGAAGTAAAAAATATATTTTTGAAAGATTTATAATATTGTAAACATTTTATTAAAATAAGATCTTTTTTGGTCCTTCACAGGTAATACATTAATTCACAGTAATCTTAACGTATGCAGATTCTAATTTAAAATGTTCAATTATGTAAACTTTACTATCAATTACTTTTGCATTCACAAAATATATAAACAATATTTAATTAATGCATTCTAAATGTGCAAACCACATTTTTTGCTGAAAGAGATTTTTAAGGTGCATTTGTTTACTGAAATGCATGCACTTACTTCAAAGTCACTTACTTCACTTACTGTTTATTTAAAAAATAAAGCATTTTAAGTCAACTGCTCATTTTTCAAAGTTATCTTATGGTGAAATGTAACTGAATAACGAACTTAGAATAGAGATAATCTCACTTTTAGTAGTATTTGTTAAATAATCATGTTATAATTATTTGTTTTAGAAAAAACATATAGTAGTTCAACTGAAAATTATATTCAGTATTTTTGAAAGAAAATCGTAGTTTTCTTTCAAAAATCATGATTTTCTTTTCAAATCGTACTTCTAAAAGATCTGATCTCAGAATGCACCTAAAACGATAAAATTTTTGTTAAAATAAAAATAAATTTTCAAATGGAACCACTGAATTTTTTTAATCAAATAGTTATAACATAAACATTTAACAAATACTATATACTAAAAGTGATGTATTGTCAATTATGTTTTCTGCTTTCAATTACATCTTGAATAAACACTGATTATGTAAATTATTTAAATAAATGTAACTCCACATTCACCTGCATAATTTATATAAATCATATATATACATATATCAAAATTAATTTCAGCCAAATTTTGAACAAATATACCAAAAATTCAGGATCTTTTTTCATTAAATTAACCAAAGTATCATGTTTTGTATAAAAAATTACTATTGGAATAATCTACCACGTTTTTTCAATGTAAACGATTTACATAAATTATACAGCAGAATGAACAGTTAGATTTACATAAATTCACATTAACATTAAAGGATGCCTATCAAGGATATCACCTTAAGATAATTTTTTCTTAAATGTCCTTCCAAATTCTCTTTGTAACTGCAGGTTTATGAGTGGAGACAGAACTGAAGCATCACTTTAACTTATATATACTGATTATGATTGATTATATTATTTATTCATCCAGAAACATTCGTTGTTTTGTTTCCACGAGGCTGTTTCATTTTGATAAATTTCTTTTTTCCAAATAGGAACTGTTGCTTTTAGAGCATTAATAGCATATTCTACAGCTCGAAGACTTTCTTCTCTGTGTGGCGAAGAAACAGCTATAACCACACTTGCTTCTCTAACTGGAACTTCACCTAACCGGTGATGAATAGCTATGTTATGAACTTTCCACTGGGAACGTATTTTACTACAAAGTTTTTTCATTTCTTTGAGTGCCATTGGTTCATATGCTTCATACTCTAATTTCAGAACCTATAATAATAATATAATAAAATGGATGATTTTCTGGAAAATGATTTGTGGTTGTATTATAGAAGTGCTGTAGATTTTAAATTTGACATTGCTTTTTCATCTTTAATATAGTACCTTATATATAGATTAAGTTGTAAAAATACAATTTTTGTTGAAGATAATTCAATATATTCAGGCAAATATTTGGAATAAAATGAATAAATAAAAATAATAACAGACCTTTCTCAATAACTTGGAAAACTTTTTCTAAGTTCTAAGTGAGAACTTCTTAGCAGGTTTGTTTCAATTTTTGTTATCATGTATGTTCTATGAAAACCTTTGAATAATTTGAATTTTTAGCTAAAAAATATAAATATTTGTTTGATTTAATTATCATTTTTAATGTATATATTGAAACTTTTAGATTTTTCTAAATTTGAGGACAAAATTTAGATGGAATTTTTTTCCGTTTTGTAATTATAAAGTAAAAGTATGTGTAATTTCTTAATTCAAACAATTTTTTCCAAAATTTTGATGAAACACCTCACGATTCAATATAAAGATGAAACATTTTTATTTTCAAAATTGGTTAACTTATATTTTTTAAATTTGAAATTAAAAATCCATTTCTTTTAATTTTGAAATTAAAACCATTGTTTATTTTTGTACAAGAATTTGTCTTCGAAAAATGATATCCGCGCATGAATATACCTATATGGTAATAAAGTAACATTTGATTTAATATTTTCAAATATATTCACGATATATATTCGTGAATATTTATACCTCACTTTCGGTATTTCAGCATTTTTAGTTGTCCTCTGCCACTGTTAATAATAAAAATCCAATTCCTAACTTAGTTTGAGGTCACATTCGAAACACTCGACAAAAATTCATCGCGTTTTTATATGCAAAAGGTGTCAGTTTCGAACTAATATGAACAAGCAGAAAAGTTCATTTTCTGAAATATGGTTATACATTTCTAAAAAATCGTTTGCGAAAATACATTTCATAACAATAGATCAAAAAATGTTATAATTCTTCATTCTCGTAAAAAAGAAAAAAATTGTACTTTATGGGAATTTTTATTTTATTTTAAAATATCGTTATGTTTATTTAGATTTTTTATGAATAAACATAAAAATGCGAACAGAAAATGTAAATAAACAAAGATGATCTTTCACTTAAACATAAACAAATAAAAATATATAAATAGAAAATGTAAACAAACAAAGACGACTTTTCCTTTACATATAAACAAAGGAAACTATATAAATAGAAAATGTAAACAAACAAAAATTATATTCCACGTAAAAATAAACAAAGAAAATTTTAAAAGAGAAAAATTGTTTTGCAAATTTCAAACGAAAAGGATTTTCATTCAAATTCCCACGAAAAACATTAAATCTCAAATAGCAATTTGCATTCCAACCGTCATAAATTCCACGATCAACCATACCCCAAATAGTACTATGAATTACCACTTCGTTGAACATATTTACTCTTATTTACGATCACGCACACTTACGCTCTCAGCCACACGGCTAATCGTAAATAATTCAAGCAACTTGGCAATTTCGTAGTCAAAGTTTAGGCAGTGACAAACGTTGTTGTACGTGTCATTGCATTACGTCTGTCTAGCTGCGCGTCGGCTAAGCGCCGAGCGAATTGCAGTTAGTCTCCGTAAGTTCCCGTCCTTTCTTCGGCACACAAGCTTCGCCCAAGTTGGAGGCGTCTTTGGCTGCTTGTTTATCCGACGTCGTTTACAAAGGATTCCGCGTTTACGTGTGTGCCGCGTCTTCCCGCTCAGCATTTCAAATTCCTCGCAACTTTCTACATTTGGCTTATCAAATTAACCGGCGGTGTTACTCTGAATTATTCAATAGCAACTCCGGCACATTTCGACATTTGTTCGCCTAATTACATTCAACACCTCGCCACTACTGTCCGATTATGATTAGGAATGATAGGTGAATTGGAAAGAGAATGATGATAGTCATGTTAAAAAAATATGAAAATATCATATGTGCAAAAATTACAAAGATATCCTTGGATGTTGAGGGAATACTGGTTTTTTTTCGTCAGAATTACAATGAAATAAATTTGAAATTTACCAAAATTTTACCAAAATTTGTTGTTGGATACAAGGTCGTCTTTGTTTTATTTACATTTTCTATCTGTATACTTTTGTTTGTTTATGTTTAAGTGAATGGTCATCTTTGTTTGTTTATATTTTCGGTTTGTATAGTCTTCTTTGTTTATGTTTAAATGAAAGGTCATCTTTGTTTGTTTACATTTTGTGTTTGTAAAGTTTTCTTTGTTTGTGACCGAGTGAGCGGTCATCTTAATTTGTTTATTTTCTATTTATATATTTTTGTTTGTTTATGATTAAGTGAAATGTCATCTTTGTTTACATTTTCTATTTCTATATTTTTCTTTGTTTATGTATGAATTAAAGGTCATCTTTGTTTTTTTATATGTTCTATGTGTATATTTTTCTTTTTTTACAATTGAATAAAAGGTCATTTTTGTTTGTTTATACTTTCGGTTTGTATAGTCTTCTTTGTGAATGTTTAAGTGAAAAGTGTTCTTTGTTTTCTTTACATTTTCTATTTATATAGCTTCCTTTGTTTAGGAAAAACGTCGTCTTTGTTTGTTTACATTTTTTGTTTGTATAGTTTTCTTTGTTTACGTTAATAAGGAAGGTCATTTTTGTTTTCTTTACACTTTCTATTTTTACTTTTTTGTTTGATTTAGAAAGAGAACGTTAGACATATTCAAGAAAATTACGAAAACTTCATATGTGTCGTCGATATAAAATTGTGCTATGAATATTTTGGTGCTTTTGTAAAACGAATCTTAATATGATTGCTACACTAACTATGTAATCTTAAATTTACCAAAGAAACTGGTAAAAAGTCCTACTTTTTTTCTTTCGAAAATATTTCGTAATTTTATTCTAATATAAAAAGTTTAATATAGTATTTTATTTGGTTTTTCATGAATTTAACAAATCAAAAATATTAATACACACAATTTACTAAAAAATTCGAAAAATTCTATTTTTAAACATCAAAAACCAAAAAATAAATTTGAAAAAATATGTCAAGTTCCTAATTTATTAACTTTAAACCCATTAACTTTTAAATACTTCACACACAATTAAATTCCGTCAGAACCGTATCATTAAAAAGATATCTTTAATGCAACTTTACTTTACTTTTAAGTGAATTAGGATTGTTAAGCAGACTTTCTTTTTTGCGCGAAACTTTTTAAAGGATTCTCGGCGCGGATGGAAAATATTTTATGAAAATTTCATTAAACTATGTAAACTTTGTTACAATAAGTTCTTGCAAATGTCGAAATTTCAACTCGAAACTGAATGTAAGCAAATTATGAGTTATTCCCCAATTCGTAACGCGTTCAATTGCGCGAGTATTTATTTATCATCACGTGATGAAGAGATTCGTTAATAAATTCATCAATTATTACACCGAAAAGCACAAGTGCTGTATTTTTGTTCAATTAGAACGTTGTAAATGTTAATTACGTCAGTTTATTATTTATGCAATGTTGTAGCAAACTGAACTATTGATGATAAATTCACATAGAATAACTAACGACTATAAATTGATCCGCTAATAGTTAATAATAGAAATAAAGTGTTGTTAAACTTTGCAGGAACATCCCATTTTCATAATTTATCAACGCAACGTTTATCAACGTAAAATTTGTTATTTATAAATTTTAGTATAACGTTGATTCTTTTTTGTTGCGTTTACAAAAGCGTCGGTTTTGCATAATAACCCGATTGAAAATACATTAAATTTGTTTGCAGGAAATTCTATTAAAATCCAACTAACAATTTTGTTTTTGTGAAAGAATTGTTTGACGCAACTTGCGAAGCGAGATAAATAATTGCGTGCGCGTATATTATTATTCCGCGACGTAATTAAATTTGTTTATAGCGCATTAAACAATGTAAAACAGGCGAATATGGCCATTTTTCTTTTTTGTCAAACACAGATGCGCGGAATAATGAACAGCGCACATTTTTTAGATGTAATAATTTCGCATGAAAGAATATAATGAACATTCTACAAACAGTATTTCGCAAGGATAACTAATGTGGAAAATATTGTTCAGAAAATGTTTTTCGTAAAAATGGTCGCAATTTTACCATTCAGTTTTTAGCTGATAAAATGGAAAAAACACGAATTATAATGATTATTTCGTAAAAATTGAATAAAATTTACGTTATATAAAAATTTTATCATTCTGTCTTCTTCCAACTAATAGAATTAGACAAAGATAGCAATATGTTTTTTTCTTATATTTTAGCAATGTTGTAATATTTGAAATTTTTTTTATCGTTCTGTCTCTTTCTAACTAATAGAATAAGACAAAGACAGAATGACACAATACTTCGAATTTTTTTATCTTTCCTTCTCTTTCTAACAAATGGGGTAAGACAAAGACAGAACCATATAACATTTTAATGTCTTCCTTTTTCAGTCTTTTGTGTCGCGATTTACAAGACTTTTCTCCGACTAATTATTTCCATTCACGTGGCGTTGACTTTTACTGAGACGCCGAATCGAGATTTCTATAAATAGCACATAATCGTGGACGGATCCGGGGTGTAAATCAAAAGTGTCGATTCGAGGCATCGAAAACGCATTGAATTTACGAGCAACTCTTTCTGCCTCGCATTCAGTGCATGTAATCTTAACGAATGTAAAGATCGAATCGATCGATGGATTATAAAACATTTTGACACGAGACGCAGCCGAAATTGTCATTAAGCGCAAGTCGAAAAATGATTTATGTGTGAAATAATAGTCAGATGAGAAAATAGATGTTTTTGTTCGAATTTGTTTTCGTAGTGTAGTTTGAAAAATAGTCGATAATGTGATAAAAAATTTAATATAAAATGAAAAATGACTTATGAGTAATTTTTGAAAATAATAATAAACAAATAATCATTTTGTAAGTCAAAATTACACAAATTTTAAAATTTCCCATAAAAATTACAAAATATACAATAAAACTACAAATCATTTATTTTTTTGAAATAATATTTTATTAAACAAAAATTACATATGAATTATAATTATATATATGTATTGAATTTATTTATATATTCATAATTTTAATTAATTTCTGTATTGATTTTTCTGTTACAGTGCAACGCAGCAGTTGGTGTTAAGGCGTTCTTCGACATGATGCACAGTGGTCCGCACAAGGTGATGCTCTTCGGAGCGACTTGCACGCAAGTTACGGACCCCATCGCTAAAGCTTCCAAGCACTGGCGTCTCACGCAGGTAAATACTCGTTCTTTTTGCTGCTGTTTTTCTCCTGCTGATATCTAAAAATAAAGCAAAGTCATTTATTCCACTTATAACTTCGCAGCACGTGAAAAGTTAATAAAATAACGAAATGCGTGACGGTCAAACATAAATAGACAAAGCATTATTAATTTTTTCGAATTATAGTAAAAACATGTTTCCACAAAATAACACAAAAATAATTACAAACAAAATATACACATTTTTTTCGATAAAAAAATTAATAAAACTTAGTTCTAAAATCTATTCGTTTTTAAAAAAATTGATGAAAACTCGAATTGTTTAAATATTTTTCTCAGTATAACAAAATTTAAATGATTATTGGCCTATTACTTCCAATCAATTTCGATAATCAAACTCAAATTGAAAGTTTGCCCCCAAAAAATACGAAAAAATAATGTCCCGATTAAACAACGCTCCGGTTGTTTTGAAGAGGAAACTTTCTCTCGAGTCAGCAGATCGAAAACATCGAAAGACATTTCCATTACAAGCTGTTTTCGTCCAAGTTCATAAGTGGGAATGAGTTAGAAAATGTCTTATCTTTGAGATTTATTTCCCAAATCTGTCGAACGAATAAATAATTGCATTTCATACTGTGAAGTTTTCAGTTTAATGGCAATCCATAAAATTGGTCAAATAGGAGAAATCACAGATAACTTTGAAATAATCAATTTTTAGTTCAAGGTCAAATATAGCTCACTCAAACACAATTTCGTATTAATTAATTAATTTGACGAAACGTGCAATATTGTCGGAAAAATGTGATTCTAGTTAGGCGAGATAATATGCTAAGCGGTTTAATCCGCGAAAACGTGGCGTTCGTTGGGAACTTTGTATTAATATTAGCACGGGGCGACCACGTTCCGGGAGATATGGATGGCAAGTTTGGGCGCTCGGGGGGAATTCTTAATGTCAACTTGTTTCGCGGAAATCTACTGGAACAACAAAGCTAATGAAATAATTATTCCGCGCCTCGAGGCCGTAAACTTCTTGCGAAACTAACTGCTGATTTCTGTTTACAACTGGTTTGATAAGGGACCCTGCTTTAATGTATGCGGTTGTTCAGTGGAGAACAAAAAGCACTTTGTTCGGTGGCGTTAAGACAAACATATACTTGGTGTCTTTGGTAATGAGAACATTTTGACGACTTGGGAAATTAACACTCCAAAACTATAGAAGTGCTACAAAAGTGTCTTCATTTAAGACGTCAGAGTCTTAATACGTCTTGACGTCTTGACGTCAAATCATGAGGTTAGGAGTCTTAAACTAGGACTTAGGTCTTTAAGCCAGGATGTTAATGTATGAAACCAGGATGTTAGATGTCTGTAACCAGGATGTTAGATGATTTAAACCAGGTATTTAGGTATCTTAAACCAGGATGTTAGACATCTCTTATGAGGGATCTACGTACCTTAAACGAGAATTTTACGTGCCTTAAAGCGGAATGTTAGGTATCTTGAACCAGGATATTACATACCTTAAACCAGGATGTTATATATCTTAAACCAGGATGTTACGTACTTTCGACCAGGACGTTAGGTACCTGAATGTTCGATATCTTAAATGAGAGTTCTACGTACCTTAAACCAGGATGTGAGATATCTTAAATGAGGATGCTACGTACCTTAAACCAGGATGTTACGTACCTTAAACCAGGATGTTACATACCTTAAACCAGAATGTTACATACCTTAAATCAGGATGTTGCGTACCTTAAACCAGGATGTTACGTACCTTAAACCAGGATGTTACATACCTTAAACCAGAATGTTAGATATCTTAAATCAGGACGTTACGTACCTTAAACCAGGATGTTAAATGTCTTAAACCAGATTTCTTTATCAAGATTTGATTTTTCAGAATGTCGATTTAAATCAGTATTATTATATGATTACTTTTTTCCATAAAATAACGTTACGATAAATATTGAACTTCCAATCAAGCGTTGGAAAAATCGCCCCGTCAAATTGTATCCGCACTTTTATTCGGCTAATTAATCGGCCGGCGTTAATTAAGGGACGATATTCCGATCAGTCGGCTGCATTAAACTTCGATTTCTGAGCGCGCGCCTTTTAGTCCACGCTCGATCACGGGACCAGCGGTCCGTGAAAACTCGATTCGTCGGTGTAAAGTACGCGATCGATCGCCGCGTCCAGTCGGCACGACTCTATTTTGAATTCCGCTCGCATTTCATTGGCTGGAAAGATAAAAATCGCGCGCGAAAAAACAGAAGAAGGGAAAATGCAGGCCGAAGTCGCAAAATCAACAAAACCCTGGATAAATACCGCGATGACGGCAGATGGCGCTTTTAAACCCAAGTCCCCGTGATTTGCGTTGTCCGCACGAAAATACGACTCGTCGAACGACGCGGATGTTTTTTTAGCTTTTCTTTTTTTTTGCATTAATCGCTACGACGATGTTTTGTTTTAAAATATGAATGTTACATTGTGTTAACATTTTTTTGTTTTCGGATTCGTTATGTTTTCGTGTTGAATTTCAGAACGTCAATTGCGAAAAAAGAAAACTGAAAAAATGTTGAATTTGAATAAAACAATTTTTAAATAAAAAAAATTCTCATCAAAATTTTATTAAATTTTCAAAATTTCCCTTCATATAATTTTCAAATAAATCCAAAAATATTTGTAGAATTATTTCATCTGTTTCATGAATAAATACTGAATTCATAACGTTGCAAATTAATGTATCTCGCATGTTATGGAAATAAAGCAAAACAAATGTCAACAAAATATAAAATTAACATGGGAAGCTAGAACAACAGTAGCTTAATGGTTGACAAAGCGTAAATAAATGATAAATCGTCGATTTTCCCGACTTGTTTCCAAAACTAAATAAACCTGCCAACCATGAAAGTTAAATGTATCATCGCTCGAGTCGACATTTATTTTAAAGTTTCATCGGAGCAACGTAAACGTTCTTCCATCGTTATTAATTAATTGTAAACCGATCGATTTTTATTTTACTTCGACGTCCCCCGGAGACCGCTGAACTAAGATACTTTGGCGTTCGGGGAATAACATTTTTGATTGGGTTTAACTTTGGTCAACTTTTTAATAAACAAAACGATTAGTTTCATTTAAAATCGTTTAACTTTCATCTTGGAAGTTGGATAAGATAAAATTAAAAATTAGAGGGAAACTGAAATGGTAGTATTTTTCAATTAAACAGATTATTTCGTGAAATGTAAAGAATATTTTTTATTTGGAAATATCAACATAGCATAATTTGAAATTTGAAAATAACATGTTTAAACTTTATAGTTTCTATATTTTTATGTAATTTGAATATAAATTAATTTTACATAAACAATGGATTTTATTTCGACTAATATTTCAAGACGAGCAAATGTTTCTCACAAGCGCACTGTAACCTGTGGAGACTATATCTATCTGAATACTTTTCATCATATTACCAACAGTTCTTCGTAAAAAAAATTTCGAATCTTTACTAAATTATTATAAAAAAATAAATTGTTGTTAAAAATTCCAATTTGATCTATTTGAGATAATCCTATGGAACTACGTCACTTTAAACAAAAACTTACGTCACATTTAAAAACTGTTTAAAAAATTGCAAAGACAAAAAATAAAATATTTACAGAAAAGTATATCCTGAAAATCCAAACTTATCTCCGTACTTTTCATAATTCTTATTCTAACCCATGATAAATGGCAACCCGGCGAGCACGCGAGTGCGCATAAAAATGTATCCCAGGCGTCGCGGCCGCAAATCACACGCACGTTGCCCTTGGGAAATCGAGCGTCGGATTTTCGGACTTTATTGTCGGCGGAAATTTTCGCCCGACTAATTAGTGGGAAGGCGCACGTGAAAGCATTAATATTTCGGGTCGTGGCGGTGGCGCTGCGAGAATTGG
>JABFPQ010000397.1:0-12062 GCA_022817265.1 Masnerella sp. ZL-2020
GAGGTGTGTGAATGTAAAAAAAGCTAACAACGCGAGAAGGAAGGAACATTTTTGGAACAAAAACGGGTGTAATGCGGGTTGTTGGTAACAATAGAAAATGTTGGGGGGGGGGGCAAAATTGTCCTTTCTAGTATGAAAGAAACACAACTGCAAAAAATCATGTTAATTTGAATACCGTCATTTGGAGTGAGATTGAACAGCGTATTGTTGTTGAATTTTTCAATAGTAAAATTTATATTTTTTAATATCTGAGTTAACTAATATTAAGTAAATACGAGATTAAAAAATATATATTTTACTTTTGGAAATTTCAGCAATAATTAGCTCTCCAATCTCACCTTAGTTGACAGTACAGTTAGTTTGCTTAGTTTTTTTTAGTAATTGACTAATACAAAGTTAATATGTGAATTAAAATATTTAAAGTTAATTAGTTGATTAACTGAGGTCATGCCTTTAAACATGAAAAACAGATAGCATGCATTTACACTGAGAAAATAGACTTACAATAAATAGGTAACTACTTCGTTCATAAAAACCTTTTACAAAGTAGGAAAGAACAATTTAGAAGCAAATATCATCTTCTCAGTGCGTAATTCCCATTGACCACTTACATGAACAATTGACACCAACGTGACTCTGTGTTTTGACATATTGATGTACATTAATAAATTTGTCCAATTCCGTAACCTGGTCAGCTGCGTCGACGACTTGGTTGTCGATTGGTATTATGTGCACCGACATCACATCTTCGCCTGAGGTTGGGACAAGTTCGGTGCTCCTTGTACCAGCTTCTTCCAGTTCCTCACTGTGTGATACTCTGATGTGTTTCATTAACATTCGATTGGTCAGAAACTCCTTGCCGCAATGACAAACGTGCAAACCTTCTGTCTCGGGATGTTTGTCTAAATTATGATCTTTCAAATCAAGAGCATTGGCGAACATGAAGTCACAGTATTCGCAATAAAAAGTCTTCGTATTCATACAAACATGCATATTCACGCTCGAGACGGAGGTAAGAACTTTGTTGCAGTTCTCACAGATGTGCACCGAGTGTTGATCTTGATGTACAAAAAAATCGTGCGAATTTTTCATGTCTTGCGTAGTAAACGATTTATCGCATATTCTGCAGTCAAGGCTGTTCTCAGCGTTCTTTTGTTCCTTTTTCTCACTTTCTTCCCTATTTTCTTCATTGTCTGTTTCCACTTTGTCATTATTCTCCAAATTGACCAACTCTTCTACCATTGAACTTATACCCACAATTTTCTCAGGCTCGCTTTTAATAAGATCTTCCATACTTTTTTGATCGTTTTGTGACACCGTGTCCATTAATTCTTCAACAACTGTAGCAACAGCGCCTACAGATTCACTGGATTCTTCTCCAGGCAACAACACATCATTTCGCGGGGTTAACATTTCCTCCACGATCGAGTCCTCGAAAACAGCATCATGTATAAAATAGGCATGCTCATTGTACAACTGTTCAGAATCAAACGACTTATTACAAACTTTACAAGTGTGGTTGTTTTCTGATTTCATCTTCTTTGGTGAGGTGGATTCTTCCTTAAAGCTTGACCTTCTTTTAAGAGGTGACGGTTGTGATTCGTTTGTATTTGCTTCTAAGTTTGTACTGCCATTAGTCATTGAAACTTTAAAATCCTCAACATTCGAATCTTCTTTATTTGCAAACTGGAAAATTACAATATATACTTGCAAATCTTTGTGCATAAAGCTGTGTTCCAACATTTCATCTTTTGTATTAAAAGCTGCACCACAAATAGAGCACATGCAGCAGTGGTATGGATGTGCCAATAAATGGTGCGATGACAAATCTGCCTTGCCCTTATATTCAATTTTACACACAGAACAACTAACCAGCTCTGTATCATCAATGTTTTTTCTCTTCAGTAGCATTAAAAATGCGTTTCTATCAATTTCAATCGGTACGTTTGTCTCAGTTTTATGAGAATTCAAGTAATGGTTATAATATTGATCATTTTCTGTAAAGTTATCGTTGCAAATTCGACATGTATACGTAATTTTACTGCTCTCATTATCATGTGTTGATCTAATATGCATTTCCAAAAACTCTTCTGATACAAACTTTCTATTGCATATTTTACATGGCACAATTGTACCTTTTAATCCCTTTGTTACTTCAGGTTTAATTGAAAAAAGGTTGCATTTTGGCTTGTTTTGACAATGGAAATGTACTTCTGAAAGATGATATTGTAACGTATACATGTGGCGATAAATCTTATGGCATTCTGGACAATTGATTTTTATTGCTTTTGTATGTGAGTTCATCTTTTTTGTCGCGGAATTAGTCGTATTCAATGTCTGAAGACAATTTTCGCAAAGTGATGAAGTTGTCATTTGGGTAGTTAAAGTTTTTTCTTCTTTCTTTTTACGCCCTCTGGATTTAATGGGACGTCCCTTTTTGGGCGTAATTACTGGAGATTCTGGAACTTCATTTTTATTTTTTAGAACACTTAATCTTTCAATATTTTTCGAAGTTTGGTTGGACTCCAAAACAGGAGAAAGGTTGTCCCTTTTTAATTGAACCTTCTCTTCATCTTTGATTTCAATTGTGTCTTCCATATCTACTGCAGTTACATCCATTTCATTTTCGTTTTCATTAGATATAACTTCTTCAAAATCATCCATCAAAGAACCATCTAAAGTAGGTTCGCTTTCTGTAAGATCTTTATCTTCTGTTTTTACTGCACTGCTAGTTCTGTTATTGTGTTTCTTAGTGCTATTTTCGTTAACTTTAATAACTTTTGTCACAGAAACAATTAACTTGGAATCCGGAGAACTATCAGTTTTGTCTCCTTGTGAACTTTTGCTCAGGATCCGCTCACTCTTTCTTCGAAAATTCGACTTCTCTTCTGTTTTCGGTTTTTTTCTAATAACTTCATCTGGTTTTTTTACACTGACGCTAAATAACTGCCTTTTTCTGCGTCTACGTCTAGGAGTACTGGAATTTGAATTGATCGATGAGGCTGAACTCGCGAATGATGATTCTTTTTCTTGTTTATCGCTGAGATTTCTTTCCCGATCCAAATCAGAGGATTCATTTTCATGTTGGATTTTAATATGCTTATCTCTCAATTTACGCAGCAAAAACGACTCTCCACAAATGTCACAGAAAAACATATGTAGCTCTGGATGTTTCATACTTGCATGTCTTTCTAAGCTTTTCAAATTTGTATACACTTTATCGCATGCACAGCATCTTCCTTTCCATTGGACTTGTTTTAGAGATGTTGATTCAATCCTCTGTAAGTTTATCTTTGGAGCTAGCATATTTTTTTGCAGAGATGGTTTATTCTTCAGAAATTTATTTAAACAATAATCATCAATTTTAGTTAGTTTTACTACAGGTATTTTATCCAAAATTACCAGATTGTGCCTCTTACATTTTTTCATTGTAAGAGAATTACCGGGCAAATTATTCATCGAACCAGGATTTAAGTTCCTTGGATCTATCATCTTCCAAGAAGGTGTAGGAAATGGCATGTTTCTATTTTGAAAAGAGGTAGATACCGATGGAAACTGATTGTAAACTTCATTTTGATTAAACATGTTGAAATTATTCATCAAGTCCCTGGCTGTGACAGGCATCACCAAGAAAAAGCACTTGTTTGGGTCGTTCATGTTTTCCATTTGTGGCACAGACATCATTTTTTCCATAGTATTTTGAGGAAAAACCATTGGCATCGAAGGCAGAGATTGCATTGCTGCCATAGAAGACATTGCTGGCATAGGCATGTTTGGAATTATCATTGGCATAGCTTGGTTCATCATATAAGATTGCTGAATCGTTGGAAACATGTTTTGAGGGAATGCAAAAGGAAATTGCGGCATTGGTTGATTATTGGAGCTACTGTTGTGAAGACTTTCTGAGTCACTTTCGGAATCTGATAGAAGCCGAGGCATATTGTTATCTCGACCTTAAATCTGAAAAATACACAAATCAGAAATTACAATTCTTGTCCAGTATAAAAAGAAATGCAGTCAACTTTGTATGATGTTTTTGATTATATGAAAAATGAATTAAAATATTTTTTGATAGCAATTTTGCCACTTTACTTTAGAGTACAAGACTAAGTCATTTGTGATATTCTGTACAGCATAGTAAAGTTAATGTTCTCATTTTTGTTACTCAAATGAAATAATGTCCAACATATCAATTAACTGAAAATAAAAGTAACTATTTTGTAATAAACTTTGTATTACTCATAAATGATTTTGAAAAAAAACAAACATTATTTTTTCTATCATTAACACGAATATGGGCATTTGCCTTATTTTTGTAATGCAGCTTTATATTAACATTGATATTGCCCTTAAATTCATATAAATCTCATTCCTCATACTTTATTTTCTGATATATACAATAATTATTAATAAATAATACGTATCATGTAACACTAAAAAAATCTGAATCGTTTTATTCATCATGTACATAACATTATTATTTATTCGAAAATATTTACGAGATTTCATTACGTATTCCAGACCAAAAATTTTGAAAAATCACTAATATTAAAAATTTTATCAATACTGAAATACATTTACAAAAAAAAAGATTTTTTTCCAGGAGTAATAAAATAATTATGTCTGTAAGACCAAAAAAAAATCCTCACTTTTTTAACGCTCGGTTCATTTAGCTCGTAAACCGCGGCGAAAAATATAATCGCCTTAACGATAAAAATAATTTAACGCGCTTTCGCCGCGTTAATATTAATCACCCGGATATAAAGCGGAATATAAAACACGAAACGCGGGGTTGAAAAATGTGCGTTCCGGGCGCCAAGTGTTGACGAGCGCTATAATAATCACGTCAAAATTGAAAGAAGTGTCGTATTTCTGGAGTGCTCTCGGCCGCTGACAGGGGTCGCGAGCGAATAAAAAATGGGCAGGAAAAAGTGCACCCTTTTACGGGCGGACAAGTAATAAAGTAATTTTATGAAGTGGTCGGCAACGTCCGACGTCCGTTTTCTGGGGTCCACGTGAAAAATTGCCCGGACACCCGGAGAGAGACGGAAAAGCGGCGCGCGCCCTTAAGTGAAAACATACTGCCCGTTGTCTTCCTTTTAACCCGCAGCCGGGCAAAAAGGGACCATAAGGACGACGTCGACGGTTTGGCAAGCTTCCTGAGACCCTTCCTCGCCAGCCGCGAATCGCCCCCGCTCTTTTTAACCTTTCGCGGCGGAATTTTATTCATTCCGGCGCCGGAATTTTCGACCCGAACGCAACGCTACGCTAAACGTTGCGACGAATTAATACGTCGGGATTCAAAACAGTTGTTTTTCCAAATGAATCTATTTTTCCGTCCGCTGGAATGCTGCGGTCGTTTCGACGAACGTAATTTGCTCGGGATTATTTTCCTATTTGTCAGCGTTAAATGTGTTCATTGCGAACGCATTTTTTACACACAAATTTTTTCTTGCTTTATTATTATTATTTAGATCCATTATTCATATTTACAGTACACTTTTAAACAATCATTTGAACAATTAATTAAAATACAAAATGAAAATACTTTTTATTAACAGATTTCTTTTCATAAAAGGCTCTACTGAGTTGTAATTGTTATGTCAACTCATTATTTATATTTGCAGTGCAAATTTAAACAACAATTAAAACAATTAGGCGAAATAAGAAACGTGAATAATTTTACTAACAGATTTCTTTTCACAAGAACTTTTGTTGTTTATATATTATTGTTATTTCGACTCATTATTCATATTTGCAGTACATTTTTGAAGAACAATTTAAACAATTAGAAGAAATACGCAATATAAATATTTTTATCAAAACAGATTTTTTCTTCACGAAAAATTGTATTGGTTTTTAATCAATATTCCAATTTATTATTTATATTTGCAGTAAATGTTCAAAGACAAATTCGAAAAATTAACTGAAATACATAATAGGTATGAACTGTTTTGTTCATTTTATTTATTTTATTCATTTAATCATCATAATTGGCGAAAACAAAAATAAAAAGGTTGAAATGAAATTTTTTTCGTGAACTTTCAAGAAATGAACTTTAATTTTCAAATGATTAATATTTGCAGTATAATTTTTGCAGAATATTTTCAAATAGTTTCTACTTAAAGCATATTGAATATCATGAATTATCACAAAAGTCGAGATAACATAACGTGACGTTTTTATGAATCCATTCGCTTTTAATTTGTTTGTTTGCTCTACTTTCCGACAGGATTCATATATGTTACATAATGGAGTGCAACGGAGAAAATACGGTAAAACATGCTTTATTCTAAATAGGGCTCGTATTAAGATTCTGGTCAGATTCTGTCTAGAATCGTTCCGGGAAATAAAGTAAAGCATTCAAGTCTTATCACGCCGATGCAAATGCCAGGTATGATTAAACTTCTTAAGAATTAGATAACACAACAAAACATCGGGCTAGATTTAGTACAATGTAATGCAAAACTTGTGTAAAGTTAATTATAGGTTGAAAGCACTGCAGGACTATAATAGTTGGTAACGTATGGATATCGCATTTTTTCAAAAAAAATTTTAGGTAATGATTAATAATATCGCGTTTAAAAAATTGAATGAGAAATATTTCTTTTTAA
The DNA here is from genome assembly GCA_022817265.1 of Masnerella sp. ZL-2020. NCBI lineage: Eukaryota > Metazoa > Arthropoda > Insecta > Hymenoptera > Scelionidae > Masnerella > Masnerella sp. ZL-2020. The sequence continues at coordinate 6,615 of JABFPQ010000397.1, forward strand.
CTTTCAAGTAATAAGTAGTTCGTTTTAAAAGTTGTAATTAAAAGATCACGTTTAAAAATTTAAATGAAAAATATTTCGTTTTAAATTTCGAGTAATAAGTGGTTCCTGTTAACCCTTATCCGACTGACGTGAGTCCGTTGGACTCATTTGCTCATTAAACATTAAATATTATTTTTATTTCAATTCGAACCGCGTTGTCATTTCATGACTTTGTTCATTGTTCATTTTTCAATAAAAAATCGCATGAGTAACATCAATTTTAAGTAATTTGACGTAAAAATTATACTACAAGCTTGAACGTGCAAGTTTCGACTAAGCTGAGTCCGTTGGACTCAAGTTAGTCAAAACTTAGTCAAAATTGTAATTTTAATTAAAAAATTACTTGTAATAATTTTTTATATGAACATAATGTATAATTATGTATAAATAGTTTTATTAGTTATTATAATATATTTTATTTTATATTTTATATCAGTACGGTTAAATGCAATAACCGTACTTAAGTTAAAATGCAACTATCGTTCAACATTATATTTTAACCTATTTTATAAAGAATTTATCATTAATAACGCTAGATATATGTATTGTTTAATTAAAATAAGCTAATAAATACATATTTTATAAAAAAATAATTATTAATGACATATATCCTGTCTTGAGTCCAACGGACTCAGCTTAGTCGTTTATGTCGGTAAAATAGCTCAGTCGGACTAGGGTTAACTGCATTTAACGTGCAAAAACCAGTTAACTGAATAATATTCTACACCATAGGTGTCATCGTTGTTTTCTATGGTTCTTCCTTCATTAAATTGATATTAAAAGGACATCCAATTAGCATTTTGACTTTTGAAAGTAAAATAGCAAAAATCACTTTTGAAACTTTAAACGTAAATATCTCGAAATCACAAAATAGTCAGTTAACTGGTTTTTACTTTCGGCCACAGAATTATTATTTTAATGGTTCTTAAATTTTGTTTGCATTTGGTTAATGTGTTATCATTTTACTGTTTGCAGTCAATCGATCACAACCTCGGCATTAAAATTGGAGACCATGAAAACCGAAGCCAAATCCGAATCGGCAACTATGTGTTTTCTTTGCGACAAAAAATTTACCGATCAAGAAATGTTGAAAGACCATTTGCAGAAGCACTGCGACGAGATCAGCGAGGAGGACGAGAGACTTAAGGACTACCAATGCGCCATCTGCTGCAAGTCACTCGAATCTGAAGAAGCTCTCGAAGCTCACGTGGAGAAACATTTGTACGACGAGGAGGACGACAATCCAAACTTGATAAGCATAGAGAATGCCGACGCCGATTCAAAGGGGCGAAAAGAGAAAGAGTTCAGTTGCCCGGAATGTGGCGGAACTTTCGCGTCGGAATTGTTGCTGGTCATTCATCAGCCTTTGCACGAAGAAGAGGCCGAAATTGCGGAGTGGGAAAAACGCAGGGAAGATTCCGTTCTCTACGGTTGCGACATCTGTGACGCAGCGTTCCCCAGCGAAATGGAGCTGTCGGAACACGCGTACAGTCACGAGGGGGCGCACGTCTGTTTACTTTGCGAACAACCCTTTGACAGTCTTGAACAACTGCAAAAGCATGTGGCGACTCACTGATCACTCCAACCACGTTTGCCATTTTCTAATCAATGAGAATATTCAATTTTAGTTCAATGTTACAATAACATTGCCAAGAAAGGAAAAATTGTATGTTATGTTATAAAGAAACGTCTCATTTTATCAATCTTTAAATGCTGTCATTTCACATTCCTGTGTGTTTATTCAGTTTTGAACGAGTCGCGCTAAGTATTTCTAAAGCAAACTTTGTAAAAAGTGCAATATCAATTCAAGTAAACATTTCAAGTTGTTTACGGTAATAGAAAAAAAAAAACATTTTTTTATTTTCATGTTAAGTTTTTGTTCTTGATAAATAATTGATGTATATGTTGCGAGTAAGATACAATTTTTTTTCTTTTTGATTAGTCACGTTTCGTTCTTTTTTTTAAGTAAGTGTATGTGTGTATTAAATTATGTACATAAGCATAGCTTTAATAATAATATAATATTCTTTATAAGAATTCGTTGAAAATGTATATATTGATTATACAATAAATTGCTATATAATTGGATAACAACGTGAATTATTATTTAAATCAAAGAAATTAATCAAATACGAAAAACGCCAAGTAATATTTTATTGATTTGAATATTTTTTCAATTTTGTAAGTTTTGTTATGTTAGGTTCGTTAGTTTTGTAGGTTTAGTTAGTTTTATTAGAATGTTTGGTTTTGTTAAATTTGTTGGTTTAGTTAGTTTTGTTAGTTTTATTAGTTTTCTTAGTTTCGTTAGTTCTCTTAGGTTTTGATACTTTTCCGTCTTTATTCAAACGTCTTTATTCACCAAAAATTTGTATATTGCTATCAAAGTCTAATTTTGTTGTTCCAAATGATCTGTATACAGAATGCACCTAAAAACATGAAATTTCGATTGAAAAATTCTAAATACAATTCTGAAGAGAACTACTATCAGTTTTCTTCTAAAGAATTTGGTTTAACGTGAAAATATCATAAATTCTGTTAAACGTGAGGTTATGTCAATTCTGAGTTCGACATCCTGTGACATTTCAAGCACAAGTTCACCAGATTTTCCCAACTTTCCATAAAAATAATATTTTATGCCAAAATACCAAATCGATTTGGTATAGAAGAACAAAGGTGTAAAACGATTAAATGCTTTCCTTTCGGTGCCGAAACAATTTAAATTTGCCGCCATTGAGGAGAAGTGGGGCAAAAAGAAAAGGATGAAGAATAAATTGCTTATTGGTAATGTTGACTCGTTAGGGTTCAGATTTTAGAATTTCAGAACTCGGAAGATCAAGAAGAGAATGTAATAACACTGTGATAATAACGTGACGTAAGTTTCAAATTCCCTTGTTCAATATATTCATTCAATCAAAATACAAAGTAAAAAAACGTCTGACAACTGGGAAGGATTGAAGAGAAAAAATGCAGGTTAAAAGCGAGGCAAAGGTAGTGAAGCACAGATGTGCTTTTTGTAAGAAATTGTTTGACAATAGAAGCGAAATAGAGATGCACGTGAAGACGCACAAAATTGGTAGGCAGACAAATAAAAACGAACCAGCGCCTGCTGCTAGTGAAAAAATAAAAAAAATGCGCTGCAAAAGATGCCACGAGATTGTGGACGCGAGGTTAGTTAGAATGCACAAGTGCCCCAATGGCGGCACATTCAAATGTAATATTTGTAATACTGCTTATACGACGGAGAAGCTACTACGAGAACACGTGGAAACACACGTAGATAACAAAGTTGATGTTCAGCCAGAGATACCTAACAGGATAAAAAGGTATTTTCAGTTATCTTTTCTTTATCAATGCTTTTTATTTGTAAAACAATTTATTTAACCTTTATTAAAATTACCTTTTATATTATATTATATTATTTTTATGTACAAACTTGTATTTCTTAAATTATTTATGAATATTTTTCTGCAAATTGCATTAAATATGAAAAATATATTTCCTGGGAGTTATATTTCTCTGAGGTCATGATCTAGTCATGACATGTCGCTATGTTGCTTTTATTTTTACTCTTATTTTTAATTTTACTTCCATTTCTATTTTTACCCTATTTTCATTTTTATTTATTATATACTCATTATTTTTCTTTATTTTATTTTATTATATTTCTTTTTTCTTTTTCTTTTAGTTCAGCCTTCGTCTTACTTTGTTTATACACGTTCCACTCAAGTTGATATTTGATATTTTATTAGAATTAGTCTTTATGTAAAGGGAATATCCCGTAAATGAATAAATAAATAAATATTTGATAATAATACATACATAAATAAAATAGAATCAGTACAACAATTGTTTAACTTTGTAGCTTGGAAACTGAGATTACAATCACCTAAAGTAGAAAATTAATTGCAAACCTTTATTAAATTTTAAAAAGTCAAGCATTTACTCTTTATAAAAGTAAAAAACTCTTTGTAAAAAACGGGAAACTTTTACCTTTATTTGCTTTTAATAAACACCTTTATTTACATAAATGTTTAATAGTCAAACTAAAACACAAATTGTGATTTTCAGACCAAAAACCAGTGTTGTGACATCAGTTCACAAAGTGGGAACCAGGACTGTGACTGCATGTTTCCTTTGCAATAAACAATTCACAAATCACGAATCTCTAAAAAGTCATTTGGAAAATCACTGCGATGAGATAAGTGAGGAAAACGAACAAGTCCAGGAATACAAATGTGCCATTTGCTGCAAATCCATAGAATCGGAAAGTGTTTTGGAAGAACATTTGGAAAAGCATTTATATGACGAAGAAGATGACAATCCAAACTTAGTGACCATTAACAAATCTGAAGATGATAAACAAAAGGAAAAAGATAAAACTTTCAAATGTACAGAATGCGGCGAGACTTTTGCGTCAGAATTGTTGTTGGTCATTCACCAGCCTTTGCACGAAGAGGAAGCGGAAATCGCCGAATGGGAAAAAAGAAGAGAAGAAGTAGTTGAGTATGGTTGTGACGTCTGCGATGCAACTTTTAGAAGTGATCTGGAGTTGATAGAGCATGCCTATAAACATGAGGGAGCTCACATCTGTTTACTTTGCGAGCAGATCTTCGATAGTTTAGAGAAACTACAGAAACATGTAGCAACGCATTAATCATTTTATATTTCAAAATATTCAAATGGAGATTTGATGATTTCTTAGTCAAAAATATTACACATAATTCTATATAAATAAGGATTAAGAATTATACAATTTGATAACCAATTGTTTTCTTGAAATTTCATATTCGACTTTCTTCACTTTATGTAAAATTACATGTGCAAATAGAACAACATGTTATAATGAAAGTGAAGTTGTAATGAAAATTGATTCCATACTTTATTTTATGCAACTATTACACCAGAGTCGACAAGTTTTGTTTATACCATTAAAATTGCATACATACGGTAGATGAATATTTATTTACACATGTAATATATATTATTGTATGTATGATTCTATTTGTCATTTTTAGTTGTATAAAAATCTATACAAACTAGTAAGAAAAACGATGAATTAGGAATAATAAATAATTTGTTAACACATAAGCGCTCACATATTTATAATAATACTGTGTAAAGTATAAGTTATGTACAAAGGAGGGTGTAAAGCTTAATAATAATAATGAAGAGATTATGAAATATGGTGAAGAAAAAATGTAAATATATATTTCTAATTACACGTTTATTAGAAGTAATGTATTGTATATTATAAAATAATTATCTCTCTTCTGTTTATTTTATATTTATAAACATTTTTAATAAACAAATAAAGAAGTTTATACATTTTTTCTAGTACTTGAACAGTATTTATTAACTTAAATACTATCAATCCTATAAATTGTAAATAACTAATTTTTAAGAAAAATA
>JABFPQ010000398.1:0-12053 GCA_022817265.1 Masnerella sp. ZL-2020
AGTTAAGTATATAGGGATTTAATATATACTTAACTGGTTTTTCCTCAAAGCCTCACAGATATAATTGTTTAAATTGGATAAAAAATGTCGATAATTAATTAAATTGTAAACGAATATGAATTGATCTTTAGGATAGATGAAATAGTAAACGAATATGAATTGATTCTTAAGATAGATGAAATTGTAATCAAATATGAATTGATTCTAAAGATAGATAAATTTGTAAAGAATATGAATTGATCCTTAAAATTCTGATTAAAAAGAATCGACCCCTGAAACATAAAAAATACACTACATTTTCTATTTGCATGTGTCGACGAAGACATAGCTATCACTTGACACAATCGAGTAACGCGCGCGAGGTGGCGTGCGCGTTGTCGACGCACGATCCCTATAAAAATGAGTTGCAATGGAGAAAACATATTGATATAAAAATGATTTGCTTGCGAATGTGTTTTTAGAAGCGATTATCATCAAGTCGACGAGCAAGATCCTTACTTGCCGCCATCCGCAGCCTCGCAGGCGATAGCAGCTCGGACACTTCGAGGCCAAGGGTCGTACCCGCCTACAGCCCCTCCTCATAATCCGAATGCTCATGGCAACCATAATACTATTAAGCAGCCTCTTCTGCTAACGCCGCCCCCGCCATCATACGCTACTGCGACAGCCCGCGCACGTCAGCTGCACGAGAGCATGTTAAAGTTTGTGCATGAATCTTTACGTTCTTTTTACAAAACTTCACTACCCTTGCAGAGACATATGCGATTCCGTTATATTAGTCAGTCGAGTGCCAAATGTCAATAATCGTCGTTATATTCAAGTCTTGAAGAAAATGTTAGAGTTTTATGTCAATGTTATGTTAATTCATTTTTAGTTCATTGGGTTTATAATGTTCCAATGTTTTTAAAGGGATTGAAATTTACAGTTAAGATAAAATGTCAATCAATAGTTACTAGATTTGTTTTTTTTTTCTGAATAAATTTTTTAAGGTGGGACTGTCATTCATTTAAAATAGTCAAAAGTTTATAAAATTTGAACTACTGATTCTATATAATTTACTTGATTTCTGATAAAAGTTTCATTAAATTCCACACTTTTGATATAAATTAATATAATTTTGATAAAAGTTTCGTAAATTTCGTAGTTTTCAATAAATATTATAGAAATTTTAGTTCTTATTTGTTAGCTCTTCTAAACTAAGAAGTGAAACGTGATCTTTTTTAATCACAGGACTTGTTAGTATATAAATTACATATAATTAGTTTTTTTTAAAAAATTCTGAATATTCGTTTTGTAGTTTTTATTGATTTACTGATAATTTTGAAAGATGTCCCATAAGAGACAATGTAAATTTCTAATGTAAATAAGAAACCGAATTTAATGAAATTTTTATCAAAAATCAAGTTGAATATAGTAGAATTAGTAGTTCAAATTTAATTAACTGCTAACAACTTTGAGTTAATGACAGTCCCAATTTAAGAAAATATTTTGAAAATAACGTTTTGTAGTGCTTTAGTTCACAGTGGGATATTATTCATTTTCAAAGAAATTTGAGTTGCAGAAGAAATTGTTTTTGGATAATTTTCTGGAAACAAATTTTGAAGTGATAAAAATTTTATTTCCAAAAAGTAATGAACAATTGGCAATAAAAATTAAATCGCCCTGAAAAACCAATAAAACTCTGGCCACTAAAAAATGATTTTTTGAAAATAATAATCATTAATAATTATATTCAACGAAACCGTACCTCAGTGACTCTAGACTTAAAATTAAATTTTTTAAGGTAAAGCTACAAAAAGTAGAGAAAATTGTTTAAAAAATGTTAAAATCATGTTCACGTTTTATTAATCTCAGTCGTTGTTGCTCACAATTTAATAAAACATCAAATATCTGCTCTTTAAGCATAGTTTTACACTGTTAGAGTAAACTAGTTTTGAAACATTTGCGGTTGCCTTCGTTTATATAGAAATTCTGATGGAAACCAGATTGAAAACTTGGACTTAAACATTAACATTTTCCAACTTGAATTACAAACATAATTTTTAAAGAACTGATCAATTGATAAATTTTCTTGTTATTGAAAATAAATAACTTTTTGTAGAAAAGTGACGATTATGACATTTGCACTCAAAACGCAAATATAGTGCAGGTTAATTTATTTTATTCACGCAATCATTTAAGAAAATAACTATCATGACATTGATTATTATGCAATAATAATAATAACCAATGTCAAATATTTCTGATTGATAATTTCAAAGAATTTAATAAAAACACTATAATTATAGTCAATTTTAAAGGTAGTTATTTTCTTAGAGTAAAATTTTGTCAAAGGTAAATAGAAGCATAGTTGTAAAAACCGTTAAAAATCACTCAAAAACTCCAAATTGAAATTCGAAAAATAACCACACCATAATTTTATAAAATAAAGTAATTAAGATCATAATATTATAATGATAACGAAATAAAGTAATTATCATTGACATTATTCCAATATGTATCAGCAATGATTTTAAAATCGCAATTCTGGGATATTTTTCAAAATTCAACTTGGACTAGTTTCTCTCAGATATAAGAAAAGGCATTTAGGACACGATTACCTCTGACCAACTTTTATTCCATATACAATTAACTTCATAGACTGCTCGTTTATTTATCATGTTGATTATTTTAATCAAATGTGTGCTACACTCAAATACAACAGTTAGAGGAATGTCAGATGTATCTTAGGGAATGCGCCGTGCTCTGGAATGTCGCTTTGAGTGTTCGCGATCAAATGCAGCAAATATGACAAAGACGTTTCAGAAATACAATTCGTTTGAATGGTTTGAATTTCATCAAATATACAACATTTTCTCTGAATGCTTTCAATAATATTTGAACTTGATACTTAACGGTCAAATACAAACAATGTCATGAGTGTTTTAATGAAATAACATCAGTATAAGCGAGCGATAAGATTTAGTTAACAGTTTAGCGGATAGAAAACTCTGCTTTTAGTTTTTTCGATTCATTCATTTAAATATCATTTTAACACTTTACTTGAGTTAATATTATTTCTAGTCAGTTTGAATATTTGAGTTGGGTCCAAGAGTTTTCTACCCTGCGCTAACGCAAAAGCGGCATAGTTAAGCGAGAGAAACAATCAAAATTTGAGATTTGAGGATGGGGGAAATGAGGGAGATAATATTGCAACTTGGTTTTTTTGACTTGCATTTACAGAGGTGGGGGCATTAACGGCAGTGGAGGAGGGGATCACAAATCCAGTCAGCATCATCAGCAGTCGGCAAGCGGAAGGGCTGACCACCGTTCTGGACTCGGGGATCAACCTGGCCAGTACGCGACTTTGAGCAAACAATGCAAGACACTAGAATCCAGTGATTTCTACTGAGGGCACGCCCCCTCGGGTCCAGGTGGTTATTTAACGTCTTTTGAAGATTTTTTTTCTAAATCTAGTTTATAAGTAGAACTAAAATGAAAAAAATCATGAGCATTAACAAATTTGCTCTGTATATTTGTTTTTATTCTGTTTCTCATATTTATCATTTCCAACTAAAAAATCAACCAACTTAGAGAATGTGATATTCATTTTAGATTTTTTAAGTTTTTTAATTCATTTAAGATGAAATAACATTTGTATTTATAATTATTTTTTGACGTTCAAGACAAGAAACCTCATGTTTGGACAAAAATTCTTCTGAAAATCGTCACGATTCAAAATTCAGTTGAAAATCCTCACATTTCAAAATTCTGCTAAAATCTTCACGATTCAAAATTCAGCTGAAAATCCTCACTTTTCCAAATTCAGATGAAAATCCTCACGTTTCAAAATGTTCATGAAGTTCCTCACGTCAAAAAGTATTCGTGAGGTTCCTCACTTTTCAAAATGTTTGTGAAGTTCCTCACGATTCGAAATTCAGCTGAAAATCCTCACGATTCGAAAATTCAGATGAAAATCCTCACGATTCAAAATGTTCGTGACGTTCCTCACTTTTCAAAATGTTCGTGAGGTTTCTCACATTTCACAATTTAGATGAAAATCCTCACGTTTCAAAATTCAGCTGAAAATCCTCATGTTTCAAATGTTCCCCTTAGGACTTCAAGTTTCAAAATTCAGCTGTAAATCTCCACGTTTCAAAATTTACCTAAAGGACTTCACATTTCAAAATTTAGCCAAAAAACTTCAGCCAACTTTGGTGAAGAATTCCATGAGGAATTTTGAAACGTGATGATTTCTAACTGAATTTAGAAAAATGAGGATTTTCATCCGAATTTTGAAACGCGATGATTTTCTGCTAAATTTTGAAACATGAGGTCCCTCATCCAAATGTTCAAACGTGATTTTCTTCGCCTGGGACGTCGCTTTATCCTCATAATTTCCAGCAACAATATTTTTCAACATTAAAAAATTACCTCCCTCACATGATTTTTTGAATCATCTACGAAAAAAACTTAACAAATACGTTACATCAACAACAACCATTTTAAATGTCTCTTCACGCAAAATATTAAGTTATAGGTCCAGAGCCACCTTGGGTGCCAAGCATCGGTTCCCTCACCAGCACCTTGTCCCACAACTCGCACGGCCCGGCGCACTTCGCGACGTTCCAGGACTCGCGCAAAACGCAGACCCTGGACCCGAAGAACCTCGCGAGCCTGAAGCGCGGCCCGGCTGCCCCGATGAACCAGTACCACCCGCGGACCAAGTCGCCGCCGCTCAGCACCATGCGCCAGCGCAACTGGGAGTTCGAGAACCGCCAGCAGACCAACATGAACCAGTTCCGCTCTCTGGTGCGCAACAAAGCGCCGACCGTGCGCATCCAGGACCAAGTCCAGGACCAGGTGCGCACCCTCGACCGGAACTTCAGTCGCGCGCAGTTCGCCGAGCCCCCGGTGCAAAACAACGTGCCCAACATGTACGGCACCTACAACCGCGCGCATAACCGACAGGAGAAGCAGCCGGTCTCCACGCTCAGTCAGGTCCAGGGCAGTGACCCTAACCTCTACGCGGTAACCGAACTGTAATTCATTTTCAAAGCGATACCAAAGCGAACGAGACGGCGACCAAATGCCTCTTTCGATTTTCGATTTCAAAGTCGATTTCGAGTCGTTCAGTATTTCTACGTGTTTATACGTAACATTCCTTTGCTGCAAAAGATGTTCATCTCCCCATAAAAATACCTGCGATTCAAAAACTCACCTTAGTTTTTCAAGGACACTTTTTCAATCGCAGGATTCTTATCCTTTCACTAAAACTATCAACATCTAATCACTTATTCTCAATATATTTTACTAAAGTTCCCATCTTGATGTTGGTCCCTTTGACGAAGGGATCCCAAACATGATGATGATGAGAACTTTAATATTCGAAATGATATTGAATAAATCCATTATTTGATGATTCACCTATCCACTTTTTTCGAGATGAACAGACTCGATTTCGAACCGTTTTATTCAAGATCGAAAAAGGTAATTGTCTCGCACAGAATCGAGACGTAAATGAACAGGGACACGTAACTCGATGGAAACATGTAGTGAGATTAACAAGTATATTCTATATGGATGCCTAAGAAAGCTTTTGCGACGTACAGTCTACGAATTAGAACGTTCGACGTAGAGTAACTTCAACTTTAACAAGACACAAAGTAGCGTGTCTGAAATCGTATATCGTGTACAGTGGCCATCATAGTAATCGTGTTACATTGTTCTTTAGTCTGGATTTCGGGAATGCACGATTTATCGATTGTAATCAATTTACGCTGAGCATCCTGAACGAGAAGTTTTACTTGCCTCGACTCACCGAGTTCGATTTTACCAAAGATAGCGTTCTTTGCATCCATATTGAAAAAAAACATTCTTTTGATTGATATTTCGTTATAATCAAAGTATACATTATTTCTATTGAGATTCGAAAATTTTATATCTTTTATATAATATAGTATTGTAAGTTTTGTACCATTCAAGTTTTTTTTGAAATATATATTTGTTCAAGAGATCTCTAAATGTTGGTCGAAAAATGGACGATCGAATCAAGTGAAACCTTGGCAACTGTTTTTATCATTTATACGAAACCGATTCGTCGGATTGAATTCGATTTTGTTTGTTGAAAAAGCATCTCGCATCAGCACGAACGTAAAACACTTGACATAAGTTTTTGGCGACAAAAGCCACGTGACAATTTTTATACACGAAAAGAGCTCGAACGTCTTTTTTTACGAACGAAAAATTGAACTTCAAACGATTCCACTACAAGAGTGCAAATTGAATACTGCCAATTCTCAGGCACGTAATTATACATTTTGAGTACAAAAAGGCTGAAAGCGCGCGCAAACTCCACGTTGAAGTTGGAACATTCCCCTTTTTAGCGCTCCGTTAAAATGTCTCGACTTTTTCAAACCTCTCGTGGAGTGACTAGTATGCAAAGTGTATGTATATATCAGTTGTTTTGTACTTGTTTTTGATTCAACTTTTTTATATGGATATTTAAATTTAGTATCGATGTAAAACAAAAACTGTAACGCAACAAAGAGTGAAGGCAAGACATTGGAAAAGAAAAGAGAATATGGACAAGGAAAAAAGAGAATGATAGAAAAAGAGATACTTGCAACGAAATAACTGATGACCTTCTTATTGAACACATCACTCGGCCAATCTGTATATAAAATATTAAGCGTAGATGGTAAGACAAATATGGTGTAAACGTGTAAAGTGTGATAATTTATATTTAACATGTTAATATGTTAAGAGATGTGCTCAAGAGATTTCTTTCTTTTTCTCTTATTATTATAATCAGGTGTAAAAAGACTGTTCCCCGTGACGAATTTCGTCGTGATAACAAGATACGTGTTCAACGCTTGATAACAAATCAATCAAAGCCATTCCAGTTCAAATTTCCAGAATACTGCGTTTCATCGGATTCCATTTTCATATTTTCATAATTCTCGCCAAAGGTACTTTTACAATCATTTACAATCATTTGTATTGCATTTTTTACTCGACAATGTTATCAATTGAATAGTTTTACAAAAAACCTGATAATTAATGACAGATTACACTTTTTGGAGAAGTTGACATTGTTTGCTAGCATTTTTCAAATTTTTCGCAAACCAAGACTGTAACACTGATAAGAATACGACGATAACAATAAATTATCAAAACGAACCCGTTTTGCGTTGCTAAGCACTTCAAGTGGAAAGTTCAGATAAATCACTAATGAAATCAAAGAAGCAAACGTCCAAGGCGAAAGCACCTTTTTCCTCGCGGACAATCTTTCCTACACGTTTTTCTAACACTTTTTACATTTGTACATGAACCTTTGGATACCATTTTGTAGCGTAGTGACGTAATTTTTATACCACTTCATCGTGCCCATCCCGCGAAATTTGCTAGCAAAACAAAACTAAGATTTGAAAACGAACAAATGCTCTCCACATTTTGACCCTAGGCGTAGTCTAGTGAAAACTGTACTTGTTTTCTAAACGTCATCGAAACGATAATAAATATCTAGAGGATACAAATCACAGCATTCGAAGAGTAATTTAAGCTGCTTGGCAGAACGTAATAGCAGGGCGTGAAAATATCATCCAAGGGAAGTAAAAAATAAAAAATAAAACAATGTTTGAGGAATCCACACTCTAAAAACAGTTGTTACAAAATTGTCTTAAGATCATTGAATTAAGACATCAGTGACTTAAAATAAGACGTTTGAAATCTGAAAGTAAGACACTGACGTCTTAGACTAAGACGCTGGTGTTTTAAATTAAAATGTGTGTCATTTTGATTTTTAACAAATTTGGACATTTTTGTAACACCAGTTTTTCGGGTGCAAACCGTAATGTTTGAAATCAATAACAATCACTTGGCGTGCTCCGAGGAAAAAGAAAGAGATTGGGCAAACCGCCATAGAGGGCGCACGGCGAATGAAAACTTTGTGTAAATATTTGTAATATTTATTAAAAGAGACGATTTAGAGCATAGACAGAAGTTGCATTTAGATAAGTTTCTAATTAGCCTAAGAAATCCGAATGTTGGTATATTTAACGCTACTTTCAAGAGCACTGGCAAACAACTTTGCGACGGGGGAGGAATTTGTCCTTTCCGTTGCGCACGCGTTTATTGTACGTTGTTTCCTTTGTTGGTTTTGATAAACGAAATCCGCATAGATTGGTCAAAACAGTGCCCTAGTCATTAAATAATGTTATATTGCGACTATAATTACAAAATGGAACAATTAGTAAAGATCTTGCCAAATTCCGTGCGAAGCAGCTCAAACGATGAACATAGGACTAACGCTATGCGTGACAAAAACTGAAATGAAACCGAACAAATTTACTCTTTTCTCAAATAATCGTACTATTACGCTACTATTAATAATATAAATAACAATTATTATAATATTTAATGAATTAATAAAAGTCGTTGTTGTAGCAGCGAACAATAGTGCATTTTTCATGAGCATTCGTACTTTCAAGGTGTTTGAGTTTTTCATGCAGGGTGTTGTAATTTTGTGTCATGGAGATGTATAAGGAAATGTGGAAGATTGATAAATGTTTTCATTTTATTTTTTTCGACGATTTTGGAACGTTGAGAAACACTTCGAGAAAGTTGTGTTTCTGTACATAGTTATCATAAGTTAATTTCGTAGAAGTTAGTATCATTAGTACAAATTCACTCGAAACGTTATTTATAAACAAACAGTGTTTTCGATTCATTTCTCAACTTTTTGAATAAAGTTTAAAATAACCAAGTTTGTTGTTAAAGTTCATCGGTTGGAATTAAAGATTATTTGCGTTTCCATTCTTAATTGAATCGATACAGGTGTAAATTAATTGATTTGGTAAGAGTGCCTGTTGATTAGAGAGTAAATTAATAAATACAAAAGTATGCGATGGAAGGTGAGGACAAGAGCGTGATGTCCGTTGAGATAGAGTTTTGATTCATTTTACACTGGTAATTAAAGCGTTTTAGTGTTAGTGAGAATGTTGTGCTACGAGACGGTTTGTCTTCTGGTGAAACATTGGGAAGAACACTTAATGTGTTTCAAAAACAGCTACGGTTAAAACACTTATTTTTACAGTGCAGAGAAAACGTTGGTGTCAATATTTGAAATATTTCCCAAGTGTTGTATAGGAATTGACGATTAAAAAATAATGTTACTACATGAAAAAGTATAAATTGTTTCTTATTTCGTGTAGTTACATTGTTAATGCTGTGGTCAATTCTTGAAAGAGAAATTTTGAAATATTGCAAATTTGACGAATGTTTGACTCAAAGTAGCTTTTTATATGTATTATTTGAATAGGTTTGTATTGGGTCTGCGTGTCGTTACTATAAAGTATTTTTATTTGACAAAATGAATTAACAATAAACAAATAAATATGGCTAATATGATTTCGCAAAGAATGAGCGCAGAATTAACGAGTGGCTCGGTCAAACAAAGCGCGCGCGATGGCGATTCGGGCGCGCAGCCCTCGTAATCGAGCGGCCGCAAGCTTCAATAATTCCAAATCCAGCAACATTTCATCGGGCATAAATATTTCACAAGCCATTTTCACCTAATTCGATGTTATTTCGCGTAATTCGCGCCACCCAGCCGTTTCTGTGTACATTACGCAACGTCGGATTACCCCGATGTTTCATTCCGGTATTAAAATCGCAGCTCATCATTTCGTCGTTAAATATACTTTTTGTAAAGGGGAATAATTTATTTGGTATAAATATTCGCCGGCCGCGATAACAAACAAACCTCCGCCGGATGGGAAGCGATCCATTATTATGTTTGCTGGGTACACTTTGCCATAGGTATCCCGTATTTAATCTAAACGAGCAATATGACAAATATAATGCACAACAATATCAGACAAAAATTGTTTCCCGACGAATTAACTCGTTAGCGTCGCGTTTTTGTACGCGCCAAAACTGTTGCTTCGGTTATCTGTGAATTGGCCGTGACTTGTTGCAAATTTAATTGATAATCAACAAAAAGATATGACTTCATCCAATTTGTTAAAGATTACAAATTGATTCGTTTCAATCCATTTTTACATTTTACATTTCAAACTATCAACTTTTTCAAAAAATCTTTTTTTTTCAAAAAGATACTAAAGATTTGAATTTCTGATTGTTTGAACACTTAAATAAAGTGATATTTAACAGTGTCTCAAATTAAGACATCAGTGTCTTGAAATAAGACGTTTGATGTCTGATGTAAGACACTGGACTCTGTTAAGACACGTTGGTGTCTTAAAGGAAGCCAGTGATGTCTTAAATTAAGACTTTGGTGTCTTAAATTAAGCCAGTGATGTCTTAAATTAAGACTTTGGTGTCTTAAATTAAGACAGTGATGTCTTAAATTAAGACGTTGGGGTCTTAAATGAAGGCAGTGATGTCTTAAATTAAGACGTTGGTGTCTTAAATGAAGGCAAAGATGTCTTAAAATAAGACACTTTTCAAGCACCAGTTTTTACGGTCAATGGATTGTGTATTATAAAAAATTGGAACTATATATAAATTTCAACATTGACAGCAAACCTTAATTCGAAAAATCCAAAATGTCGAATATTTAAACTGAATTTGAGTTGTCAAATTTTCGGGGAAAGTGTTTTTCGGTTTGATTAGTACTGTTTGATTTTTGGAGGGTTAATAAAAAGTTAGTCTTCGTGTAGTTCACAGTTTGCTCGAGGCAATTGGAATTAGGCCGTGTATACATATTTGCCGCGGCACACAGCCTATGGTCTAAGGTCTCGCAGATGTGTTATTTGATAAGCTGCCTTTAATTCAGTCGAACGCAAACACAACGATGATCTGGGAACAAAGGCAAATGGATTTGCCGGCGAAGGAACCAGAAAATGTATCCGAAAAGGATTTACGAAGATGACCGAAAATTTAACAGCTTAATCCTAATTAAGCTTCAAGGTCCAAAAGTCATAATTAAAGGTCTCCTAAATTCAATATGGTGAATTCATTACAAATGTTAATATTTTGCAATATTCTCAGTATATTATAAAAATATGTATAGAACGTATTTCATTTTTCAAAATTTTCGAAATCAGGGAAGGTACACATTAAAAACTGGTGCTACAAAAGTGTCTTAAAGTAAGACAGTGATGTCTTAAATTAAGACATTGGTGTCTTAAATTAAGACAATGATGTCTTAAATTAAAACACTGGAGTCTTAAATTAAGACAGTGATATCTTAAATTAAAACACTGGTGTCTTAAATTAAGACAGTGATGTCCTCAATTGAGATGTTGGCGTCTTAAATTAAGACAGCGATGTCTTAAATGAAGATGTTGGTGTCTTAAATTAAGACAGTGATGTCTTAAATTAAGACGTTGGTATCTTAAATTAAGACAGTGATGTCTTTAATTAAGACTTTGGTGTCTTAAATTTGTAATATGTAAAATCTATATTGTAAACTATACAGTTTGACTGTAAAAATTGGAGTGTACAGTTTGATTTTAAAAATTGGATTGTAATATGTTCAGTCTAGACTGTAAAAATTGGACTGTAATATGTAAAGTCTAGACTGTAAACTATACAGTCTGACTGTAAAAATTGGACTGTAATATGTAAAGTCTAGACTGTAAACTAAACAGTTTGACTTTAAAAATTGGACTGTAATATGTAAAATCTAGACTGTAATCTATACAGTCTGACTGTAAAAATTGGACTGTAATATGAAATATCTAGTCTGTAAACTATACAGTCTAGAATGAACAGTCTGACTGTAAAAGTTGGGGTGTACAGTTTGACTTTAAAAATTGGACTGTAAGATGTACAGTCTAGTCTGTAATAAAATAATCTGATATTTATAATGAAATTGTATAATTTGGATGTATTCTGTGTAATTTTTAAATTTTCGCCCAAATTGGCTTTCGCCCTTTTGGTTTTCGCCCTTTTGTTTTCGCCCTTTTGGTTTTCGCCCTTTTGTTTTCGCCCTTTTGTCCTAGATTCATTAAATAATTCCAGATTACTAATTAAGAAACCACGTGGAAATAAAATTTAAGTGATTTTTTATTAAATAACATTCGTTATTTCCCCTTAAGATTTAT
>JABFPQ010000399.1:0-12050 GCA_022817265.1 Masnerella sp. ZL-2020
ATGAAATTTCATTTAATTTTGAGATAGTTATTAATTTAATGAACCAACGCGAAATTGTAAACTTGTATTTATTTGTCATAGTACAAATACAATTGATAAATTTGATAAAACATTATGAAAATCATCAGTGGTACCAACTTTGAAAAATCAAACTTCAAAATTATTAATTTATTCAACCAATTCAAAATTAATAATTTTCATCTATTTCTAACGATAAATTCCTCATTCGTCTATTCTCACTACACTGTAAAAACTTTTGCTAAAAAAGAGTCTTAAATTAAGACATCAATGTTTTATAATAAGACGTTTTAAAATATAATGTTTGGTGTCTGAAAATAAGACACTGACGTCTTTAGTTAAAAAATGGTGTCTCAAATTAGAATGTTTGTATAACACTAGTTTTTAGAGTGTAAATTTTATCAACAAACAAATTATCAACAGAAACATCAGTGCTGCCAACTGAAAACATTTTTTCAATCCATTCTCATGCATTCATCATCCATTTCAACACATTTACAAAATAATCACATTTCGACCAGAAACCGCTGACAAAAACGCGCTGTAATTAAAAAGTGCGCCGACGAAACTGATGTTTCGTCTATATTTCATTGAGTTTGACGCGGCGTTTTTGCGCAGCGCGCCGGGATTGTTCAAGTGGCGGGGGGCAAAAAAAGGCGAAAACGTACCAACTGCTTAAGGAACGAGGGAATCCCGATGTTGACGATTTCGCCGCCGAGTTGCACCAGAATGTAACTCAAAACTCCGACGACCGTGATGCACTCGGCGATGGTTCTTCCTACGTCGGTTATTTCTTCGGGCCACTTCATGAGCTGCGCATCAGTTTCCGCCGGCCGTAAATAAACAGCCAGAGACAGGGAAGCCAAATTGAATACCAAAACGATCAGCCGCTTTAAGAACTGTAACTTTGTCACGTAATATCAAATTACACAGTTATCTATTATTTTGACATATGTACGTAAATAATTAAATAATATATAAGTGTGAGGTTTTAGTAAAAATATTTTTTCACAAATTATTTGATGTACGAAAATTTTATTGAAATCGTTTTGTTATAATGTTTTTACCAAACGAAAATGTTTTTCTTAAAAGTAAACGTATTTAAATACTAAAAATAGTCAAATTTTACAATGACTGTACAGTAAAAATATTTTTACTGAAACGGTAAAAATACTAAAACTTTACTGTAATTGTTTGGTGAAATATTTTTACTGAAATATCAAAAATACTAAACTTCGACAAAAATTGTTTAGTAAAATAATTTTACTAAAATACTAAAAACATTAAAATTGTTTAGTAAACTTATTTTTACTGAAACACTAGGAATACTACAATTTTTCAAAAATTGTTTAGTAAAATATTTTTACTAAAACACTTAGAACACTAAAACTGTTTAATAAACATATTTTTACTGAAATTCTAAAAATACTCAAATTTCACCAAAATTGTTTAGTATAAAATGTATTACTGAAATACTTAAAAAATATTAAAATTTAACAAAAATTGTCTAATAAAAATTTTAACACTAAACAAAAATATTATTTTCTAAAGCGAAAAATATTTCTACTCTTGAAATCGACACGAATTGTATTTTGTACTTTTTCGTGATGATTTAGTAAAATTGTTTGAGAATGCTTAGAGTGGTGTAAAAAGTCTGATAAAGTTTGCAGCAAAGTTTGATGTAAAAAAGTGTTATAAAATGTAATTCTGATGTTTTTAGAGTTTTTCAGGGTTATTTGAACATTTTCAGATTTAATATCGTGTTGAATAACTAAAATATACTTTCTAATTTCTAGTTTTTCTATAATGTATTGTTTTATTTCAAGTTTATAAACATACAGAAAATATTTTTTTGTAAATTCGTAATAATAATAATTGCAATTGGAAATTTATGAAAAAAATATCAAATATCACACTATAAAAACTGGTTTTCCAAAGGTGTCTAAAATTAAGACGTCAGTGTCTTAAAATAAGAAGTTTGCTATCTGAAAGTAAGACGTCTCAAACTAAGACGCTGATGTCTTAAATTAAGATGCTGAGGTACCTTATATTAAAAAGCTGATATCTTAAATTAAAATTCTAGTGTCTTAAATTAAGACGCAGGTGTCTTAAATAAAGACACTGACATCTTAAATTAAGACAACGAAGTCTTAAAATCAGACGCTTTTGAAGCACTATTTTTTACCTCAAAAATTTCAAAATCACTCTAAAAACTGGATCTACAAAAGGGTCTTAATTTAAGATACTGTCATCTTAATTTAAAACACTGACTTCTTAATTTAAGATATGCACGTCATAATTTCAGACATTGGCTTCTTAATTTAAGA
The DNA here is from genome assembly GCA_022817265.1 of Masnerella sp. ZL-2020. Taxonomy (NCBI): domain Eukaryota; kingdom Metazoa; phylum Arthropoda; class Insecta; order Hymenoptera; family Scelionidae; genus Masnerella; species Masnerella sp. ZL-2020. The sequence goes on from JABFPQ010000399.1 coordinate 2,346, forward strand.
TATTAACTTTTGTAGCACTTGTTTTTAGAGTGATATTATTCATAAAATTCAACTCTCGAACACTTTGTTTATTCAAAGCAGAAGATCCGGAAACGAAAGAGAACCTCGAACACTGTGACGTGGCAGGGTTTTCACGCACCTTCGCCACGGAAACGATACTTTGCTTTTCCAATAATTTTCGACTATTTTCTAGTTATTTTTACAACTTAATAATTTAACAGGATCGCCACCGGTAATTACCGGAATCTCATCAACGTTACTTTATTCTAATATCTCACTTATCGTTTCCGTGAAGCGGAATTCATTCGCAACGGAGCTGACTGGGGAAGTTCCAGGCAAGGATGTCACTAAATGAAACTAGTTGGTCCTTTTTCTCAAGTTTTCACAATTTATTCAATGGACTCAATATTTAAAGAATAATCAACTAACACTAGTAAATACTACCAATTGATCATATAATTAGACAAATTAACGAACAAAACAAGTTTCGAAGTCCAAATAATCAATTATACCAATTGCTAAATATCTCGAAATTTTAATTTTCTCGAATTTACACAAAGTTACCAATTTTAACCATACAAAACTTGCGTCTCAATTTTAGCCATACATTATTATTTATCTAATCAATTAAATCTACTACGATAACGACAAACAATTCAAAGATCATATATTATCATTTATCGAATCAAATGAATTTACTACGACAACTACAAATAATTCAAAGTCAAGTTAAACCAATTGGCGGTCACGAGCATCCCAATCGAAAAGTTTTACATACAATTTTCTACTATTTATAAGTCAATTATTGCGCGGCTCTGTAATGCAAATACCGCGACAATCAAATAACTCACGAAACCAAGTCGACACCATTCAAACCAACGTGGTGCGGAATTGACCCGGGATGGGAGCTGGAGCTCGGGAGGCGTTGTCCCCGCTGGTTCTCGTGACCTCGCTCGTGCACGGCAAAACTCCATCTCCTCGAAATTTGAATTTTTCTCTCTCGCCAACCGACGGATCCCCTCCCCTCTATCTTTTCTTCTCTCTCTCTCGCTTTTGGTTCCGAGATTGGTGGTGTATCTCGACACACTTCTCCACATTGAACTCCGTGCTGACGTATGTCCGCCGCCACGTGACCAACTTTGGCGCCGCCTTCTCGATACCGCTGTCCGTTCGCTCGGGCCCGATACTTGACGCTCTGCTTGCCGTAATTCCCGAATTTTTCAACTGATTTCGCGGAATCTCGCCCCTGGCTAACGACTACAGGCGACGAATGGCCGCGTCAGGATTCAGGATCTCCTCTTCTGGCCCTAGGTTGTGCAGAAGAGGGACGCTCCACGGCTCTGAAACAGCTACTTTTGAGTGTAGCTCCGAGACTCGCTACCCGGACCGGCGCGACACAGCCAACCCTTGCCTGGGTGTCCGGGAACGGGAACCAACTCGAGATGTTGATATCTGGACACGCTTCGCTGGAGTTACATGGTCCCTGTTGTTTGTGGGTGGACGCTCGCCCTGGTGGTGCACCTCGATACCGGCATCACGTCCTTGCCTCCCTTTCCTTTGTATATTTTGCGAGATCGAGAGATTACTGGGATTTCGGGGAGTTTCACCAACGCGGCGACTGCTAGGCTCGAATTATGGTCTTCCTTCTTCTCGTAGGGCCCATGTCCTCTAGTCCCACGGTGAAGCTCCACTCTACTCCTCCATCCCATTGCAATTCCCCAACACGATACCTGTAAACTTTTATTTGAATTAGTTCTGTACCAAAAATTTTGATTTAATTATTTATTTCGAAAATTTTCTTTTTTTCTCTAAAATTCTATTATTCTATTTTTCGATATCGACTTTGCTTCAATTTTCCATTCATTACCCAATCTGTACAATTCCTTTCTAATAATTACAATTTTCCATATTTTATTCAACACTCATTCTCATAATTCTCATTAATTCTCAATTTATGCTCGAGATGGAATTCTGCCATACTCACCAGCAGGGACTCCTCCCGAGCTACTCATCCTGAAATAAAATTATTACGCGAATTCGCAGATTTGCATTACAGGCCTCCTTTTATTCTCGTCAAATATTTTCAACGGCGCATGCGCCAGGACGCGCCGTTGCATCACCCCCCGAAAAATACCGCGATGTGACCGCTAGATGGTTTTGGTTAATTTTGGGAAGGGTTCTCTTGAATAATTTTGATAAGTTAATTAATTACAACATAAATCTGCTTTATTGACATTATTTTCATGATTGTCCATTACAAAAAAAAAAGGTATAACTCTCTACCAATTGTCAACCGATATGAAAACAGAAACCAACGATTACTAATGAGTCATACTATCAAAAAATAAAAAAATATCAAATTTTCGATTACTATTGTCATTTAGTATTACATCATGTAATCTCCAACCAAGTTTATCTCTCACTACTTTAATCACTATTATCACAGGTACAGGTATCTCTTACTTAACTAAATTGAATCTCATTTTCTCTCGGGATTGACTATCCCTTCTTTACTCGAATAAACTAACTAAACTTTCAAAATAATTTTTTTTTTTCGATTTACTTTCGCTTCACAAAACAAAAACTAAACTTTACTAACAAGAGATTTTCCTTCTGTGATTAATCTTTCTCGACAATTAAGTTTACCAGGTTTTACGCCCACCTTAACCTACTATCACAGGTTATCTTTTATTATTCTATCGGTACCGTGACCGATTCTTTAACTCGAGTCCGTGGAGTCGTTACGCTCCAAAGGCTGATGTTTGCCTCTCTGCGGTTTTTACCGCAAAACCTGGCTTCTCATATTATCGCTCTAATAACAAACTAACAAAAAAAAAACGAGATTTAACGAAACGTCTTTCTCAACTGCCTCAAACTTAGTTGTCGCATGGAGAAGCCTGGTGCCACGCGAATCTGCCATTTGGACAAGTTTCCACGGTTTCTCCCCCTGCACCGCATCGGAAGCAGACGATCCTCGGTGGATTGGCCCGTTGTGGGCAATTCTTCATGAAGTGGAAAGGGTCGTCGCATAAGTAACATCCTCGGCGATGTGGTTTTTCTCTCTGGGTGAGTGCTGGTACCGGTTTCGAGGAACCTCTGGATGGAATTTGCTTTTTCGGCACCGCCCCGGTCTTTTTCGGTGTCATTACCGCAGTCTCGTTCTCGCTTCTTCGGGCATCTTCCACAGACGAACTCTCCAAGTTTGGCGAAACCTCCGCCTCCACCTCGACGGGTGCAATTGGTTCGGGTGCCTTTTCAGGCTCTGGTGTTTTTGATGTATTCTCACCGACCAATTCGTCCTCGTCGAGGGTAGTCGTTCCTGGAGGAACAGTCTGAGAACTTTCCGGTACCTGCGCAGCCGCGTTCTCGCTCACCCCGACCTCGATTTCGGTCAGTACCGAAATTTCTGATCCGGCCACGCTAGTTGACTGAGATAGACGTGCGGCCAATCTCCGAGAGACTTCGTCCTCGATGATGGCGTCCAAACTTCTCTGGATGGACCCCAGAGCCACAGACTGGTGACAAGTGGGACATCTCTCAATGTCGAACTGGATTTCTGAATGGCCTTCAGGAGCGGGCCTTGGCTCTGGTTTTCGTGAGCTGTTTTCCGGTTCCGTCGACAAAAAGTAGGCTCTCTTGCTCTCGTTGGTTGTGGTTCTCTCTGCCCTCCAGCCGAATAGTTCTCGGGCCGCATCTTCGGCAGTCTCTGGGATAGTTATCGCGGAACCCAACTCCTCTCGTTCTCGGGCTAGTTCTCGGCGTAGTCTGACCCAATCCAGTTGAAGTGCAACCAAGAATGCACCCAGGCTGGGAAGTGGTGCAGCGTCCTGATTGGGCGTCATTACTGCTGATACCTGTAATGTTTTACCGTGCTATATACTTTTTTACATCTGAGACGGAGACTTTCGATATTTTGGTTTCGTCTGTGGTATCAGTAACTTCCAATACAGTGCGACTGAGAATACGCGAAATACGGTAAGGCCCTATGAATCGCGGTGCCAATTTTGATGAAAAGTATTTAACACTGGAAGACAGAACGCGATTTCTAACCAAGACCAACTCGCCTACTTGAAATTTAGGGGGACGATGCCTCAGATTATAGTGTTGGGCTTGCCGAGCCCTCGCGTCATCTATATGTCCCGTTACCATCTCACGCAACTCTTTCACTCGTCGCATACGCTCCATCCAAGAATCCACGGAAACGTTATGAACCTTCCCGTTTTTCTCTACCTCTTTTCGCATATTCTGATTAGCCGGTGGATCTCGACCGAAATTCAAAAACGCTGGCGAAGTTTTAAGAGACGAATGGAATGCCGTGTTATATGCGAATCGAAACTCGGCTATGTGAAGATCCCAATCTCGATGATTCTCTTTTACAAAAGAAGAAATCATGGTTTTCAGCACGCGATTTACCCTTTCCACCGGGTTGGCTTGAGGGTCGTAGGGGGGCGTAGTAGAATGTATCATGCCTGTTTTCTTGGCCAATTCTTTGAACGTTGAGTTTATAAACTCGGTACCATTATCTGTGAGTAAGTAGACCGGAGTTCCCCATCGATTCACAATCAGTTCCTCGAACGCGGCAACGATTTTTGGACCATTTGCTTTTCTCAACGGCACACACTCTATCCATCGAGTGAAAAGGTCTTGGATAACCAAGAGGTAAGAATTTCCCGCTTTGCTAGTGGGTAACGGTCCCATTATATCAGCGGCAACTGTATTCCACGGTTGCTCGACGCGTCTTCCGGCTACTACCCCAGCGGCTTGTTGCTGAGACACTTTGATTCGCTGACATACCTCACAACTTCTCACGTACCGTGCAACGTCTCGGAAGATGTTTGGCCAATAATACCATTGCGTGATTCTAAAATAGGTCTTTTCAATTCCCATGTGACCGGATTGTGGGTAATCGTGACTCTCAGCCAACACCCTCTCACGTAATTCCCGCGGGACCACCAATTTCCAGGCGCTGATGTCCGGCGCTATTTCTATCGTTGTTATTTTTGGTCGGTGGAAATACAATTTCCCTTCTTTGATAATCCAGTCTGGATTGTGCTCAGGATATTTACGTACTGACTCCATTCTCTTCCGGTACCATGGGTCTTGGGTGTTCTTAAATAATGATAAGTCGTTCAAAATGCCATTAAGTGCATCGCTGGGTGTGTCTTCGTTTTCCAGTGGTACTTCCGACAGAGCTTCGGGAACTCGAGCCGAAATATCTTTTCTGCGACTAATCTCAAAATCATAAGATTGTAGCTGAATGGCCCATCGGGCCAACCGCCCCGTAGATCCTCTGATACCGAGTAACCATCGCAAGCTGGTGGCATCCGTAAAAATCTTGAATCGATTTGGTTCCAAGTATGCTCGAAACCTTTTCACTGCCCATAATACTGCCAAGCATTCGCGTTCCGTTTCTGAGAACTTCCGTTCGGGCTCCGACAATGTACGACTAGCGAAACTTATCACTCGCTCTCTGCCGTCTAATTGCTGTATCAATACAGCGCCTAATCCCACAGCACTCGCGTGAGTCTGGAGCATGAACGGCTGTGCAAAGTCCGGGTGTGCCAACACTGGGGCGGAAGTAAGGATTAGCTGGATCTTATAAAATGCTTCATTTTGGGCAGCTCCCCATTTCCACGGAATTTTTCGCTTTAGCAATTTAGTCATTGGCTCTGCGATAGTCGCCAAGTCGGGGATGTACCTACGGTACCACGATACCATCCCTAAGAAGCGTCTGAGTTGTCTCATCGTTCTCGGTATCGGATATTCGAGAATTGGCCGGGTTTTGTCTGTGTCAACGTGAATCCCATCTTGATCTATATAGAAGCCTAAGTAACGGGCTTCAGTTCTGCAGAAATGACTCTTTTCTGGATTAATTATCAGATTGGCTTGACGTAACCCACGCAGTACCAGTTTCAAGGTTTCGATATGCTCCTCAAAAGTGCGGCCCACCACCAGGATATCATCCAAATATGCAAATACTCGACCCTTGAGTTCGGGACCTACGACCTTGTCTATCAATCGTTGGAAAGTACCTGGGGCACCGGTAAGTCCGTATGGCATGGATCTGAAATGAAAAAGGCCTTTTCCCGGTACCGAGAAAGCAGTAATCTCACGACTAGCCTCCGTCAATGGAACCTGAAAATAAGCTTGACTTAAGTCAATAGTTGAAATGTAATTAGCGTTACGCAATTGTTCCAGGATCACTTCCATCAGAGGTAAGGGATAGGCATCTCGCCTCGAAACCTTGTTAACCTCTCGGAAATCAATACAAAATCTATATTTTCCGTTCGATTTTCGAACCATCACTATTGGCGAAGACCATTCACTATGTGAAGGCTCAATGACACCCATTCTGAGCATTTCATCGACTTCTCGACATATTGCCTGGTAAACTTTCGGCGTAACGCGCCGAAATTGCTGGCGTATGGGTGGATGTCCTCTCACGTCAATGTGGTGTTCTATTTCTATGGTGGTTGGCAGTGATGATGGAGCTGGGGCAATCTCTTCTCTCGTTAACTGCTCCAGTTGTTTTCGCTGTGCTTCACTCAAAGGTTTCAAGCCGGGATGACCATCCAGTACTGCGAGAATAGCCAGATCTTGTTCCGAGACTCGATCAAGGACATGGCGTGCAGCACCCTGGCGCGCCAAGCGATCTGCTTCTAAGTTTCCCACTTCATCTGCGTGACCTTTAACATGGACAATGTCTACTTCATCGAATTCTTCCAAAATTTGTCGCAATCTTTCCCACTCGGATTTGTGGGTTATGGCCTTTTTATTAGCGTTCTTCCAATCATTGGCTTGCCAAATCGGAAACCACTCGTTAACGAAATCGGCCACCAGTTTTGAATCCGTGAATATTCTAAGCTTAGAGTGTCCCAACTCTTGTGCTCGCAGCGCTGCCTCAATAACCGCTTCAATCTCAGCGCGGTTATTAGTTTGTTTACCTATCAATGGTCTCGAGACATTTGCGGGGTGATTTTCGCCAAAATAAACTCCGATGCCTGCTTTTGCGCTTGGACTACCGTTTCTCAAACAGCATCCATCGGTCCATACCTCAAGAAAGTTTAATGAAGCAACATCTAACATATCGTTTTCACCCTGATCTAAATCATCCTGATTCACCGAGTCGAATGAATATTTCTTCGCGGGGGTCTGGGCGAAGTGCCATGAAGCGGAAGAGAAATCGATTTGCACTTGAAAGGCGCTCAACGCGTCCAATCCCAGGACACACGGAACCGCCAATGTGGGAAGAACACAAGCCACGATATTCTCAGTATGGCCTTGAATAGTCATTGAAATTTCGAATTCTTCCTCGACTTCCTCGATTTGGCCGTTTGCCAAGCGGACACGAACAATTGAAGAAAGAGGTGTCAATTTAATTGCCCTGGCCCAGCTCCCCACTTCCGGGCCTACAAAGGTCCTTGTGGCACCCGAGTCGACCATGGCACGAAGAGAATTTCCGAGAAGGCTCACGTCCACGAATAGAAGTTTTGTACAGCATCCTACTCTCTGGGAATTCAGTTCGATAACTCTAGTGGAAGGGACTTGGCGAATTTCTAGGATCCGGGGAGCTTCACTTGTCCCCCTCATGAGCTCCCCTGTTCGTTTCCCGAGCAGTTAGGGCACTTCGGCCGAGTGACCTTTTCTTTACCACAACCATAGCATTTGATTTGACGAGGTTCCGCGCAATTTCTCACAACGTGTCCCGCTTTACCACAATTCCAGCAAATTACCGATTCAGTGTTGGGCAATTGTCGCGATCCCGTCGTCACCGGTACCACCGGTGTAGTTATCGGTTTCGTTTTCGCGACACCCGATTGGGGATTGCTCGGATATTTTGAAGGCGTGGGCATAGCCCACACTTCACTATTTTCAGCGATATCGTCAAAATAAGGATCCTCTAAACAATTAATGGTTTGTTTTGTAACTGTCTTTCCGGATTTTGGACCGTGATAAGCTAAATTCGAGCAAAGTGACCTATCTGGAGGTGGAGGTGCGCGAAAAGATCTGATGTTCTCGAGAAGCCGTTCCTTCCGCGCGGCCGCGAGTTCTAATTGTTCGAAGGTTTCTACTTTTTCCCTTGTTAACGATAATTGCAAGCGCGGTTGCATATTTCGGAAAGCCCGATCTATCGTCATTCGCTCGCTCCAGCGAGGGATGGCACGGTTAATCAAGGCTCGAATGCATGTAAGATAATCAGCGATGGGTTCCCGTTCTCCTTGGGTTCTACGTTCGATTTCTAAATGCAGTGCGTACTGATAATCGGGGTCCATAAATCTATTTTGAAACGACCGAGCAAAATCTTCGAAATTAGCCCACGCGTGTTTGTGATCCCGATACCATTCAGCCGCAATTCCCGTCAACAAGCTTGGAATACACGTCAGTAATTCCATATCACTAAGCTGCATGACCTCGCGAGCCTCCCTCAACCGAGTCAAGTACGAATCCGGATCTTCCTTCCCTGAAAATCGCAACCCCCATTTTCTCATCGCATCCAAAACCGTCATCAAGTTCCCACGAGATTCGCGGTTGCTCGAACGGGAGAATCCCTCGTTTATCGGAGCCGAAATAGGAAAGCTTGGTTCACGAAACCTCGAGAATTCTGGTGGATTCCAAATATTTCCCTCTAGATCAAAACTACCATTCAACATACGTGGATTAGAGGGCGAATCCCATGAAGGTTGGGTAAGTGGGACGCGAGTCCTCACAGGATCAACTTTTCTACCGGCATTACTACCCAATTTGATGTTTGGAAGAGATGCGTTTAGTTGAGATTGTTGTGGTTGACGGGGTATCGCCCCCAACGATTCTCGGTTCCGACGAGAGGTATCTACTGGGTTGTGTCCAAAGGAATTGGAGGTTAAAGGTGCGTTTCTCGCATGAGTTGGAACCGAAAAATTTAACCCACGCAACGCCTTCTCTATTTCGCGCTTCACTATCTCGGTAACCGAATCTGAGGTAATCGCGGTAGGGAATTCACTTCTGACTTCTACTGGAGTTTCAAAAAGGATAGGACTTTGTCGGGGTGACATTGGATTGGGGTTAATTCTCACATTTAACTTCATTGCTTCTACATCAACTCCTCGCTTTTCTAACTCATCAGCAATGTGAGCTGGTATATCTAATTCTTCGATAATGTGTCGCCTCAATCGTGTACGCAGCACAGGAACTATCCCCGACAGCTTCAAGTTCCGAGATTCTAATTCCCGTCGCAATTGATCCTCGTTTAGCTGGTTCGCCCAATCTACCACCAATTCTCGCAACAGCCCGACCGAATTCGTCGCCATAATTAGAATAATAAGAGAGGAGGTCTTTTAATTAAATAAAAATTTTAGATACTTTTCATCAAAATTGTTTGCACACCAGATTTCATTTAATTATTTATTTGTATTATTTTCTTGCCACACGATACCAAAATTTTTAACCTTAAAATTGATCAAAGAGAAATAAATAATTTTTCACAAACCAAAAAGTTTTCCCAAAGCTTTTCCAAATCATAAATAGTATTATGTTTGTTTTAATATCAACTCTTTAAAAAAAAAGTACGGAATTTCAAAGCAAAACATCACATGTAAACAAAGTGTGTAAATTTACTTTCATCAACCATCAATTATAATTTCTATTCTATTTCAATTATCTTAATTTAATACTCTCATCTGTCAAATTAATTATACTTTAATTCCCAATTCAAAATTTCTATTTAAT
>JABFPQ010000400.1:0-12036 GCA_022817265.1 Masnerella sp. ZL-2020
AAAAAACTAACGTGAATTTTGATTATATCGCTAAAAATCTATGATATTTAAACTAAATAAGAAAATAATTAACTTGTATGATTCATAGTTACGAGATGAAAAATTAAATAAAAAACTGAACATGTTAAGAAATCATCTTTTTCTTAACATTTTCAACGTAAAAAATAGTTTTCCTTTGGATAAAAGTTGGCACTTCGTAACAGAGCTATAATTCAGGCAACGGAGCTCCTCGCGGTTTCATTATCTTAATTTTTAATACCCACTCAAATATCAAATGGTATCGGGGTCAACGTGCTTTTTATTTTCGTCCAATCGATTCTTACGTCGCTCGCGCCACTTGTACATTATTCAGCGTGCTTGTAACTGCGGGAGATTTATCTATTGTTTTTGTCGGTGCGGATAAACGCCGCGATCCGTGATTGGTTCTGCTGCCAAAAATGGCCCCGTCAGTTACATGACGGATGACTTGGACGCGCTACATTCGTTCTTCGCTAACTGAAAAACATATTGGACCATAAAGTCGCCAATGAGCTTTTGTAACGAATCGAAAAGCTCGGTTTTAATTTGAAAATCTTGTATAAACATTTGAAATTCCCGCCATAATGTTGGGTTTGCTATAATGTTGTTTTTTGAATGTCATCTGTTTGGAAATAGCAGTACTTTGTAAATGAGGGTTTAAGTTTTCCTGTGTTGGCAGTGCTGATATTTTATCAGTGTTGCCAACATGAATTGCCAACATAAATTCGATGCTGACGAATTCGAAGATAAATTATTCGTTTTTTAGGTTGGCACTCAATTTAGGTTGGCAAGACCGATGATAAAACGTCATAATGGATGAACTCGTCTACAAAATTTCGTAATTTATGAAAAAATTCCAAACTCAAGTCAAATTTGAAGAAATTTTAAATTTATAACAACGCCATCTATTCCAAAATACAATATTTTGCCACTGAACTTTATAGCTTCAATATTTACTTTTTTGACAGCACTAGGATGTTCAATGTAAGTGTTGCCAACTTAAATACAATGCTTATGCAAACCATTAATTTTGATTATTAACTTATTTAGGTTGGCAATACTGATGTTAAACCGTCAACAAGAATGAACTACCCTACCAAATCTCCTAATGAATGGAAAAGTTGAAATTATATTTTGAGATCTTGTGTATACATTCCGTCAAGATGTTTGTATTCTATAGAAATATTATATTTATAACAACACCATCTTCAAAATTCAATATTTTGTCATTAATGTTTAGTTGGCATTGATTTAGGTTGGCAATGCTGATGTTATAATTTCAAAATGTTGCGGGAAAAAATAAATAAGCAAATTCTACAGTAATGAAGATTTTTTTTTATGATTATATTTCAAAGTAATTACTTTGCAAAATCAATATATCTCTACTTAATTACGAAATACACATATCAGGGTTGCCAACTTAAACTGCTTTTCAATGGAAAAACATGTTTAAATGTTTTTTAAAACATGTTTACTGTATTTTGTTTGAAAATATTCAATAAATATTAATTAAAAAAATAAAAATGTCTAGGAACGCAACGGATTTGTAACCTTAGAGAAATCATTTTGAATCACCCGCCATTTCGTAACATCAAAATCGCCTTTAACAAAACATAATGCCTGCTTCATAATCTATGGGCCTTATTTCAACTTTTTGACAACGAAACGTAATCTCTGCATCTGCAGCGATCAAAATCGCTAATCCCTGTTGAATATGTGCTCGTGAATATGGTTCCGAGCGGGATTTTATATAAGATATGTTAGTCAATGTGATTTCGATTTGCATTCTATGCAAAATCGACGTTCACGAATGTAGTCTTGATACGGTTTCTATATTCAATTCACATCCACCATGGTGGTCTTAAAACACATTCTGTATTCAATTTACATCCCTCAGTGAGACTGCATTACCGTTTAATATTAATTTGACGTAATGACTCGAATTACGAAATTTGTCTTGCTTCGTGTACTTTTTCATCAATTTCACTTCATTTTCGTATTCAGGATAATACCCCGTTGAAAGTTCATAGTTCAACATGACTGTTTAATTAGAGAGAAATATTTCAAAGACGAATAATTGGAGATGAACTTTATTCGGTCGAAGATGAAAATAATTTCCGAAATCCACTTTATTCCGTAGTGTAAACTACTACAAAGCGGGATTGTTTAATATCACTTTATCGGACGTTCGTATTTAGAAACATCGATTTTCAATGCCTTTTAATCTGTTTCCGCCTGGCTTGTGACGTGAGATTTTTCATATCTTGTAAAAGTGATTTCTGATCGCCCTACATATTTAATGACACTGATGCAGGGCTGAAAATTGTCTTTGGCGGGAAATCACTTTGTTGCTATAAATAATTAACTCCCGACGTCGTGTACCTTTAACTGCCAGTGAGTGGAGCTAAATCAAAACCCGAGATTTATCGCTTCCCTGCGACATCTTGAGCAGGCTTCGATTATTCGTTGTTAATATTTTCATATATCGATCAGGTATCGGCAAATACACGCGGGGAAAAAAATTGATGTCGCGCTCAAATAACGCTCTGAGTATGACTGCGCTTAAATTGATACAGACGACAAATCGTTTGCATTAGTTTGGGGAGGAATTGATTTAAAATGCTGTCTGGGTATATTTAAAATTCGGATATTATAGAAGTTTGTGATTATATTTGACTTGTATCATGTCAGACATTTTGGGATATAGGAACAGGGTGGCCACTATATTTCTGAAACAATTTTCCCTGACTTTTCCAGGTTTTCCAGAGAATATTTCTTACTTTTCCCTGACTTTTTCGAAAATCATTGTATATCTATTTCCGAGGCTTTTTGAGGAAAGTATGAAAGAAAAAACCCTTTTATTTATGGACATGCGTTTAATTATTACAATTCTTTCATAAATTAAGTTTACAAACATTTTTTATAATAAATATTATATCACTTTTCTTAAATAAATCACTTGGAATCACAGACATGTTTATTTCAGCAGTCTCATTTCAATGTCTAATTCTTCTACTTGTCTTCGTGCTTCATCCAAAATCTTTGCTTTCTTTTGAGCAAGGTTTCTCATTTGATCGATTTGTTGGCGCTTTTTAGCTTTTTCTCTGGATTCTGCGTCCCCGATTTCCTGTTTTCGTTTTAAAGCTTCCTGATAACGATCATGTGAATTTCGGACAGCATGTATCATATTTTTGTTAATATTAACACTTTCAACTCCACCATGATATTGAAGAGCGTCATATACTCGCCGTTGCGCTATCATAGTTTCTTCGGACAAATTTTCTATAAGCATTTCTTTATTGATAGAAAAACCACTTTCGGCAAAAGCGTTTCCATGAGACAGAATCAATATCATTTTGAGTAACGCGCGCAAATTATCGTACTCTTCATCTAATGGTATCACTTTCATCCAAAAGTCGTCAAGTCTGTTGTTGTGGATCGAAAAATTTGATGATGTCTCAGCGAAAAGCGATCCATTACAAACATTGATGTAATTTCTTTTGATAGAATCAGCTTGAAAACCAGAAATCAAATCGTGTTGCACGAAAATATCTAAAGCTGTGTCAATTCTTCTGGATCTCATTTTAGGCTTCGATGCAACAGCAGGGTCAAAACAAGAGATGGCCTTCGTTAAAGGATAAATTAATGGCGAGTTTTCAGTAATAGAAGTACAAAACTTAACCAGAGCCTTTCGACAATCGTTACGAAATCGTAAAACTTCGCTCTCTTTGAGATTTTTTATCTTGCGAAACTCATTTCCAACAGCAAATCCCAAGTCAATATTTTGAGCTGTTAGAAGGTTTGATTCTTTTTTTAGGTCAATACGCACGATGTTCTGTGATGTATTTAATACCTCGTCTTTGACAAAATGGGACATCATTCTCTGTAGCAAACTGGTTAACTCTTCATTCAAGAAAGGGGCGAGAGGAGCATTAGATTGAAAGCGCGTTAGAAAGGGTTCAACTTCCGTAGCAATCAATTGCAAAAAAGCTAATTTTACTGGCAATAAATCATCCTCTAGTGCAGAACTTACAATCGTATAACTATTGCACGCTGGTTCTTTTTTAGCAGCTTTTACTTCTTCAACATATTTGCGCACATTCGGGAGAACAGTAAGAGCACGACCAGCTACTTTAAAATTTTCAACCCATCGGATTGCGCAAAATTTCAGTGGAAATATTTTTGATCCGGAATATTTAATGTAATCACCTCGTCGAGCAGGGCTGTGACAAAAAAGATAGTACAGCGACCTCAAAAAACTGTCGATCTTCCATCCAGTAATTTTCAAAGCATTTTTGTAGGAATTGTGTGTGGTGTGCAAACCACAAGAACCAATATCTAACATAATAAAACCATCCGGGTTATTTTCTTTTTGTTTTGTCTTTAAATTTTTTAAAAATTTCTTGTTGACATTAGGGCCATCCATGGAGACCTGTAAGATTTTTTTGAGGTCTAACCCTGTTATTCCATCTTGAAAAGCTTCCATTAAGTTATCTGCAGTCGCATGACAGAGAAACGAAGATCCATAATATCTTGTAACAACTTGGTTATTCACGGGATCCCAAAACCGTACAAAAATATCCATTTGTCCTTTTTCAGCTATTTTATTGTGTGACTCATCGAACCCAATCACAATATAGTCACAGATGATGCATAAATCTTGTAGCTCTTGAAAAAAGTAGTGTCCGAGTCCAAAGTTTATATAATAAGATATTTTGGTTCGCTGTAGCTTAAGTCGAGATGCAATTTCCGAATCTGGGAACATTTTAGGAAAAAGAGTGACTGCTTCACCTCCACTTCTATAGGACCCATGTTTATATACAAGATAAAGGCACCATAGAATCTCTGCTTTCATGATATTGTCTTTTTGTAACATTTGTGCAAGACCTCTAGGTTGAATTTTGGTTACATTTGTTGAATCTGGAGATGCAGAAGCTTGTGCTGAAGGAGTCGTTGCGAAAGGGATACTTGCCGACGGCGTACTAGAAATGGGAGCTGAAGTGGAATTAACTTTAGGCCCACTTTGTGCTGTAAAAATCAAATGTACTTATATTTTTATTTCATTTGCAAAATAGAATTGATGATTTAAATATAGTCAAACCTAAATATTGATAAATATAATTTTATAGGTAAAAATGCTTGAAAAGAAATAATATTAAATTATTTTACATTTTTCTTAACATACGAAGAAACATTTTGTTCCACTTTTCGCTATATTTTAAATTAACAATTACAATAGAATTGGTTTTTTTTTACGTATACTTACCAAACAAGCTGGAAGTTGGTGATTCTTTTACTTGATAATATGCAAGAAGACTTGATGAACTGTGTGCACTTGAGAGATTAAGCTTGTGTTTTTTACCACCCATGTGACTAATCAAAGCTTGTTCACCCATATTGCTTAATTCAAATGTTTTCCGACATGCTTTGCAATATGCGGCATGACAATCATTCTCTGCTGGAGCAATCCAAGTTTTGTATTCTAATTTTGATAACCAGTCGGTATTGAAATTAGTTTTTTTATTCGACATAATTTCCTATAAAAAATCAAAATATTTTAGCAAACATAAAAATATTATTTGTTTACACGTCGTTCTTTAGTAATCCAATGTCTATTGTTTTTAAATACAAAAACGTTGATATTATACCAAACAATTTACATACTTACCTTTCTTAAGAAACGTATTCGTTTATATTTGTAACATTTCTTGTTAAACAAGTTTTCGAATCATTTAAATTTGAGGTTAAGTATTACTGGCAAAGTAAATAGTTCTAAACGTTTGGAGTGGTGGCGTATTGAACTAATTTATTATATACGTCTTGGCGGGAATTTTAAAAAGTATAAACTTTCAAATAGATATGAATAAACGAGAATAAACATTTTCTCAATTTATTTTAATTAATTAATTTTGATAAATGGTTATTTGTGGATTCTGAAAAATAAATGCACCAATAAAAGACATAATATTATTCAAACAAAAATTTTTTTCACTAAATTTTAATTATTTCCCTGACTTGAAAAAAAATTCCCTGACTTTTCCCTGACTTTTCCAGGTTTCCCAGACTTTTCCAAATAGTGGCCACCCTGATTATTTACAAAACGCTTTTAATAAAAAAAGCAACAAAACTGAACAAAAAATAAATAAACGTAAAAATACACAAACATGTTTATCGAATAATATACGGAAATCGTCCCAAAACGTCCAAAAAATGTGTACAAATAATGTCTACGCTTTCATCGAAATTCAACGCATATTGTTTATGGCGAAATCACGTGAAATCCAATAATCCGCTGCTCACGTTTATCACTTACATTTTATTGAAAATTCATTATGGTTAAATGAAAAAATATTTATTGCTAAATTCATTTAATTCATCTTAATTGAATTGAAAACCGATATCTGGTTTTCAAT
The DNA here is from genome assembly GCA_022817265.1 of Masnerella sp. ZL-2020. Classification (NCBI taxonomy): domain Eukaryota; kingdom Metazoa; phylum Arthropoda; class Insecta; order Hymenoptera; family Scelionidae; genus Masnerella; species Masnerella sp. ZL-2020. The sequence continues at coordinate 6,432 of JABFPQ010000400.1, forward strand.
GTCAATACTTTATGTGCCGCCAACGATATTTAATTCATGAAGTATTTCTATAAGAATTTATAAATATGCATATTCAATACCCCGTCAATTATTCTAACAACAACGATATAAATAACCTGTGCTTCGTCACGCGAATATTTTTTGGTTCTAAAAGCTGCATATTTTTTGAAAGAACGATCTTTTACATGTCTCATCGACTATACAAATAATATTGCGAATTCATTTATTCATATTTTTTAACTGTCAAGTGGAACTCGATAAATTCTCATTAGATTTTAATAAGTAATTCACGATGATGCAATATAAATAAATAAAGTGCGATATTGATTACTTTGTGCTTTTGACGTTGTGATTTACATCGAGCTTAATGTTACTCGCTTTTTCAATAAATTTGATTAATTCGTCGATGAATAAAGCTAATCATTAAAATACTAATATACAGAATCATAAATATAATAACTTTTGTTGATTGTAAATCCGAAAAACCACAAAATATTTGTAAATTAATAACCTAAATTCTGGTCAAACTTATTATTTGTGATTATTATAGAATTAATACCTAAATTACTAAGTTCAAATTTGATTAATTTGCAATATTAATATTTGATTCGAACTTTAATATAGAATGTTTAATCATGTGAATTTTGAAATTTTTCAGTCCTGGGTAGTAGAACGAATGGGCAAATTCCATAGAATATTAAATCCTGGTTTGAACTGGTTGATACCAGTCATAGACAAAGTCAAATATGTTCAAAGTTTAAAAGAAATAGCCATAGATGTTCCACAGCAAAGTGCCATTACTTCAGGTAAAACTTTCTCTTCCAAATCAACTCCAAAATTTGAGTTATTTTTTTCAATTCAAATCAAAACTAACAAAACTTTTTCTTCCAAACCAGCTCCAAAATTTGAGTCAATATTTATCAAATCATATAATTTTTTTTTCTTTTCAGATAATGTTACTCTAAGTATCGATGGCGTTTTATACCTGAGAATCAATGATCCATATTTGACCTCTTACGGTGTGGAAGATCCAGAATTTGCGATTATTCAATTGGCCCAGACTACCATGAGATCTGAATTAGGTAAAATTTCTCTGGACAATGTTTTCCAGGAACGAGAAGGATTGAATGTCAGTATTGTCGAAAGCATTAATAAAGCCAGCGAAGCATGGGGTATCAGTTGTCTTCGTTATGAAATTCGTAAGTGCAAAAATGTTTGAGGGGACATTTTATTTATTTGTTATGCATTTGACATTTTAAAAATTTTGTCAAAGTTAATGAATGATTAAGTGTTATCAATTGATAGGTGACATAAAGTTGCCACAAAGAGTACAGGAAGCTATGCAAATGCAAGTTGAAGCTGAACGTAAAAAACGTGCTGCAATTTTGGAATCTGAAGGTATACGTGAAGCTAATATTAATGTTGCTGAAGGTCAGCGTACTGCTAGAATTCTTGCATCAGGTAAATGATTTTTAATAGTAATTTACGAATAGTAAATTATTAAATTATTATTACAATTATTCTTTATTGTTAAGTTTATTATGATGAATATTTATGTTTTTTTAAACTTTACTAATTGAACTTTGAACTTTGATTTAATATTTTTAATATTAAAGAGGCTGAAAAATTGGAACAAATAAACAAAGCTTCTGGAGAAGCTGAAGCCTTAATTGCAGTAGCTCAAGCACGTGCCAAAAGTTTGAGTTTAGTTTCTCATTCTTTGACTGTAAAGAATGGAAAAAATGCTGCTGCTTTTACAGTTGCTGAGCAATATATTGAGGCATTTCATAAGTTAGCTAAAACTAACAATACAATGATTGTACCAAGTAATGTAGGAGACATTTCAAGCGTTGTTGCTCAGGTTTGTAAATGAAAATAATAAAATTTTATTTCTCAACATTTCAAAAAAAAAAAAGTTTTTATAATATCAAATTTACATTGGTAACAAAACTAACAATTGATTTTACTTCAGAAACTAAAAATTTATTTCACTTCATTTTCAGGCGATGACAATCTACAAGCATGTTACTCGATCAGGATTTGATAATGCGCCAAAAGAGCAGTTAGAATCCACTTGGAATGATGCTGAATATTACAGTGATAAAGAAGATGACACAAAGCCTCCTCCTCAGATTCAATCGAAATCGCAATAATTACTGTGTAGTTGTACTAATGTATTGATGAATAAATATTTTTGACTTAAATTTTACTTTTTTATTTTAACTTATGTAATTTTTACCTTCTCTATATCACATGATTATCGAATTTGTTAAGTTACTTTTTACAAATAATAATTTTAACAATTAACTCACAACACAAACTCAAAATAAAAAATGACTTTATTAAATTTTCATTGTTAACACTGGCTTAGAGTACAGAAAAAACTTACAAATTACTTTGGATTCATTAAAAAAATGTTTATTTTTTCTTTTTAATAACAACATTTGGCGTTGGTGCATTCGTTGAATATATTTCCTGTGAAATTCTGTTCAGGTAATAAAGAGTCATGATTGAAAAAAGGAAACAGGTAGTTGTTGCCACTCTATGGACCAGTCCAGAGGCAACCAGTGATAAGAGCAAGGACACAAATACTGAAACAAATTTTACAATAATTGTTTTTTTACTAGTTTATAAATAATATTTGTTATGATTTTAATTAGATATTTTTACATAGATTTATAATTTCATACAAACCTTCAGGGAAAAGTTTCATTTGGAAAGATCTTCCAAAAACGAGTGACTCAAAATTACCAAGGGCTGTTAATAAAAATAAAAATACCAAGGAACCAATATATCCTCCTAAAACTGTATGCAATTGGGTTGAAGACAACCAACTTTTGTACATTTGCATTCCAGAAAAAAGGAGTATAGTTAAAATTGATGACATTACAAATGAAACTCCACTGGTTAGCGCTGAAAAATATTCAAAATAATATTTATATTTATTTTTCGTTTAAATTAATTATATTTATATTAATTTGTAATGATTTTTAAATATGTGATATGTGAAACAATATTTGGCAAATCCATTTTTATACCGGCAAAAGTATAGGTTATGACACGTAGTAGGTGTTGAATATTCATTTACTTACCCATTTTTAAGTAAAAAATAATTTATTTAATTTTCCAATTTAATTGCACAACAATATTTTTTTATTAAAAATTAGCCCAGTTGTGAAATACTGTTATTTTTGCATTCTTGTGACTGTCTCCAGCGGCTCCAGCGTTTAGTTGTGTTTATTTGTAGTAAATATCGATATATCGTACGATAGTTTCATGGAAATCGAAATAACTCTTATAATGTATCGATGGGTCGAAAATTTTAAACTAACTATTCTGTTATAGAACCACATCAACCACAAATACGCCCAAAATTTCGTTATTTATATTTTATGACTTTCCTTTTATAAAAATATATCACGAAAAAATGCAAAAAAATGTTGGGACCCAAAAACATGTCCAGGGGGGTACCTTAAGATTTGTTTAAAACATCGAAACAAATTTGTTTCTCGAAATCCAGATCTTTCATGGTATTTTTTGCCTTATAATCTTTTATATTCACAACAAAACTATAAATTTGGTCACAAAAATTCAATTTGGCAGAAAAATTGACTAAAAATTATCACAAAAGTCAAAATTTTGAAAAAAATGAAAAACAATTTTTAGACAAAAATTCAATATTAAATCGTGTTTTTTTACATTTTTTACTGTTTTAAGTCATTTAGAATCAATAACTCGAAAAAAAATGTTTGACCAAAAAAAGTGTCACGGGGTACCCATACAGATTTTTTTAAAATATCGAAAAGAAATTTTTCTCGAAATCCAAATCTTTTGCCTTATAATCTTTTATGTTCACGAAAAAACTATAAATTTGGTCACACGAATTCGGGTTGGCTTAAAAAAACGACTAAAAATTGTCAAAAAAGTCAAAATTTCGAATAAAATGAAAACAAATTTTTGAAGTAAATTTCAACTTGAAATCCAGTTTTTTTTTATATTTTAGACTGTTTTAAGTCATTTAGAATCAATATCTTGATCAAAATTTTCAACAAAAATATCGAGGGTTTTCGCGATTGGAACGCAAAAACAATTTGTTTAGCGTTCATTTACTGGGTGTGATCAACTATTGGTGTATTCATCTGATATTATTCAGCATTAAAATAAGGTTTATCTACAAAATTGCAATTATATTGCACAGCAATCTTTCATTTATATCTTTCAGGTATACAACTTTTCAAAAAGGTCCGATAATCTTTGTTGCGTCATCGCAGGTCAAAATTCCCCTTTCCTTAATGTTTACAAATATAGGTTTCAAAAACATTGTTCCTTTTGTTAAATACTCTCCTACTCTTCAACCGCTTATTCTCTGCAATATCAGTCAGAAAAATGAATCAGGCTGACAGAAACGTGTGTAAAACTATTGCTCATGCGCGGTGCAATAAGCGGCTAAGTGCGCGAAGTATGAACCCACGTGGTGTCGCGCCGGACCGTCAGTCTCGTCGCACGAGTCCGCCTCGACGTACGCGTTTCGGTCGGCCGCGGATTAATTCGAGTTATACAAGTTTAACGAAACTTTCGACAATGATTAAAATGAACAATTTAAATTTGTTATATAAAATTCTTTTTAATATTGAAGTGTAAATTCTTTTAATTTTAGTGCGCGAGTGACAAAATTCTCCAGAAACATTGAGAAAAGTGAGTGCACATTATCGGTGAGTATTTGTTTGTTTAATATTTTTATTGTCATTTTTATTATTAGCAATAATTTTAATTTAGAATGAAATAATGTTTTCGAATCAAAATTTGTAAATGTATATATTTTGTATATATTTTCATGATTGTTATATAAAATATAAACTTTCAAATTACTATTCAAAATGATTAAAGAATTATTTGTTGATGACTACCAAAATTAATAAAGAACCAATTATTAAATTTATTGCAAATAAAAATAATTCGAGAAGAGTACGTTTGAGCAAAGATAATATATCAGTTTATTGCAGTAGATGTCAGTTGTTGCAATTGTTATTATAATTATTCTTTAGGAAAAAATAAATAACCTTAGTTGGACAATTTTCTAAAAATTATGCAATAATAAAAGTTATAAGCATTTTAATTTGCTATTCAATATTATTAGATAGAGGGAGATAGTTGTTTTTTTTCAAACTGTAACTTTTTATTTTTCATAAATATTTATTTATTTACTTTCTTGTATAATAAAATTTAAATTTTTAATTTGTTTTCGTAATATTTTTGATAAATCATTCTTCATATTTTCTATTTTCTCTCCTTTCCCTTAATATCTGACTTGTTAATATCTGTATTTTGATTAGACTTCTTCATTCTCTGAAACATTTCTCAATGTAATAATAATAATCAGGTGCTTCAGGCTGTCACTTTTCTCCGTTGCTCATGTCAACGCAGTAGGTATCCCTCGCTGGAAACCACTGTTCGATACTCTTTTCAACTCCTGGTTAGCCATCCTAGTCCCTTGGAGTTGCTTGGATACCGGTCTGCCGATGACTGCTGCCGATGTTTGTTCCGCCATTGATATATATATCGACACCTTCTAATCAAAACAATTCAGCTCAGATTTTCATGCGAG
>JABFPQ010000401.1:0-12035 GCA_022817265.1 Masnerella sp. ZL-2020
GAGGTGGGCGGCGCGGCGCGGGCGCCCCCGCGCGCTCAGGAGCGCGGGGTCCGGCCGCGGCGGCCGCCACGGGTCTAGGGGAGGGCCCAGTGGCGCGGACCGCCGGGCGTGCGCAGGCGGCGACTGGCGGTCCCTGTGCTCGCGCGCTTCCGCGGGTCGGCCGAAAGGGGGAGAAGGAACGCGAGCGCTCCCGCAAGCGGGGCCGCGGGTTCTGCGCGCGCCAGCAGCTGCGCCTCGAGGACGACGAGGACGAGGAGCAGCGCGGCCGCGGCACGCGCAAGACGCGCGCGATCATGTCCACCGGCAAGCGCCTCGCCAAGCGCAGCATCATCGGCACGCGGGTCTGCGCGCCCGGCGACGACGGCAAGTACTACAGCGGCGTGATCCACGCCGTCAAGACCCCCGCGTCCGCCAGCTCCGAGTCCGGCCTCAGCATCACCCCCAAGACCAGATACTCCGTGAGGTTCGACGCGGTCCCCGGCGGCCGCCCGCCCAGCCCCAGCACCGAGTTCCTCGACCGCGACCTCATCGGACCCGGCTTCGGCTCCGTCACCACCGCCAGCCTCGTCCCCGGACAGAAGGTCTACCTCACCTTCAACGGCCGCGAGGTCCACGCCGAGGTCACCAACCACCGCAAGCACCTCGACGAGGTCGACGTCGTCATCGCCCCCAACGGACAAGAGGTCAGTCCCGTCCAAAACCCTTCATTTTATTGACAACGTGATCCCCCTCTGTCAACCGGCTCCGCTTAAAGCTCCGGCTTTAAACTTCCGCATTGTTTCAAAGAAAGCGCTACTCCATCTCGTGCTTCCCCGTCTTTTTACTATCTAGTCTAGCTTATTCCGATGTTTTCCATCATATGTCAGCAAGTTCAATACTACAATAAGTACTGGTTGACAGCTTCTAACAACTGTTTTATATTTCGAAACAAATTTATTTAAATTAACCGGAAATGTGGAAGTAGCTTTAATAAGGGTCGGTTGAGCCTCTCACTCTCAAAACTAGTGGTACAAAAGTAACTTAAATTAAGACGTCAATATCTTAAAATAAGAAGTCAATGTCTAAAATTAAGAAGTCGGTATCTTAAATTAAGATGTTGGTATCTTAAATTAATACACTTTTGTAGCTCCAGTTTTTAGAGTGCTCAGAATTCCACTTAAATTCAGAAAAACACTTTGTGACAGATTCTTTGCACACGTCTATTTTTTGAATTAAATTTTTTTAATTCCTTTGAAGGGTTAAGAATTTTAAAAGATTTGATAAGAGTTAATTGTGTCAACTTAAGACTTCATTAATTAATAATTAAAAGCTTATTTAACTATGAAAGTTCCGTTTGGCAAGATTCACACAATTTGACAACTAAGAAAACAATTCATACAGTGCGATTTTAAGTGAATAACAACTTTGTGTATTTCGCATACAAAATTGCGCGATTTTCCAAACAAGTTACAAATAATTCTGACGTTAGACGTACTTCGATAGAAGTGTATACAAAAATATGTAATTCAGTGACGTAATGGTTTTTCCTTACTTTTGTCGGTAAAAAAAGAGAAATCATTTTCAAATGACTTTTTTCTTTGATCAGGTATAAGTTGTAAAATAGGTTTTAATTTATGCTTGTAAGCATCGTTTTTATACATTTACTAGAAAATTCACATAACAAAACAATATTTACAAAAGAAAGCATGTATTTAACGCACGCCAGTTAAATGTCAAAAACGGTTTTGAACTTGTTGTTTGTAACCTATATTTTAAATTCTTAACCGGCGCGGTCTAAAAAATTATATTATTTCGTAATGAAAATATACAAAATGTATTTTATGATTGACAATAGTTTAAAGATTTTTAATTATTGTTATTCATAAGGTTCATTAGGTTTAATTACGATTAAAGACGATAAGAAATTTGTCAGCAAAAAAGTGATGTTTTTATTAAATGTTCTGTTTGATTCACTTTGTTGAAGAACAAATTAAACATAAATTGAAAAAGAAAATAGTGTTATATGTTTGAATTCTAAAAATAATAGACAAAAATCTAATATAGAAAAATAACGAGTTTTATTAAAAATGATGTCAAATATGAAAAAAATCTCAAAATGTTCAATAAAACTGATAAATATTTATTTGTTTTTCCAACGCATGCATGAAAACTGTTCCATTCCTCGTTTGTTTTTAGTGGGAAAAGTTAGTCTTTTCTCCACTTGTGAAAATTGTAAAGTAACAGTTGAAAAGTGACATCTTTTTCCACTTTTCGAGAAAGTAACTAACCTCTCTCACTGCAAACAGTCGAGGAATGGAATAATTCTCCTGCGTGGAAAAAATATCGTTTTTCCACTTGTTGCACAATATACTATAATTATATTTAATTAAGTAGTTATTAGAATATAATTTGCAAATTTTGAGTTAGGAAGTCATGGAGCGGCAAAGTTTGTTTATCCGAATCAAAGGTGCGAAACTCAGCGCGTTTTCGTAAAGATTTCGTAAGTTTGCGGCGCGGTATTTTCAGTATGGGGTCAGTGTGTCAAAATAAATTGCATCTGTTGCTCCGCATTTCCAAGCCGGCAGAAAAATTGAGCGATTCGATAACAATGTCGCGCCAAATGATGGCACTTTTTCAACCCGATGCGTCACCGATTGTATTAAATTACGCCGATAGCGTCAATGCCGGTTTGCATTTTTTTCCTTCCAAAACTTTCACGAATCGTTACGCCAACTGACGTCTCATTAAAACTTGGCTTTTCGTCGATTCATCCAAAAATGACAGTTGAATTGAATACACCCGAAAGTTCGATAAACCAAACCAATCTTTGCTTCGTGTTCCCTTCATTTGTTGTATCTTTAATTAAACGTAAATTGTACGACTCGCGCGTTATCGCCTCGACTTGTCTACGATCTTCGAAAATGATTGAAAAGTCGCAAGCAAAACTATCTTTTTCCAGCGAGTGATTCAGTGTATTGTTGACGGCGATTAGCCGCTTGTTTATCTGATGGTTCAATTAAGCGATTAGACAAAAAAACGATTTCTTACATCATAATTTGTCGACGGTTTGTTTTTGTTTTGAACCGGCGAAACGCGAATGTTTATTGTAATCGAATGGCGCGTCTCGTATCCAATTAATTAATCCTGATTATACGCGGTGAAAAAATAATGCGATCCGCGTATAAACACAACAATTTATCATTCGTCTTGCATGGGAAACTCTCAATGACAGATCTTCGTTGTTCTCTGCGGACTCGTATAAAAGCCGGCGTTGACAGACCAAAGTTAAAATGTTATTAGTTTTTTATAACACGTGTTATTAATGCCGAACAGCCGTGAGTAATTAACGGTAAGTCGCCGGTTGTCAAAACAATAGGCGTATTCCGATTGTTATAAAACATTTATCTGCAATAATTAGGGTACTCGAGCGGCGTAATGGAGCATAAATCGTTATTAACTAAAACTTGCGTAAAACAATACAAATCCAGACTTACATAATTAAACTTTCATAAAGTTAATGAATTTAACAAAAAGATAAATAGAGTTGGATCGCAAAGCGCTTGTGCAACTTAACTTTCGTTACGTTTTTTTCCTCCCACAATAACAATTCAGCCAACAACCGAATTATTAGATAAACATCGCCGTGGGTTTCTTTTTTCTCGACAAAAATAATAATGACGGTGACTTGCCGATGGGACAACAAAGATCGGTTCTCTCCACTTGTTTTTCCAGTCAATAATCTGGTCATTTGTATAATAACTGTGACTTTTGGGTGTAGCCAAAAAAAGAACCTCTTTTTCACGCAATCAAAATTATTTTGTTTTATTTATTTTCGACTTTCCTTTTCGAATTAAACGTCTAATTTTGTATGCCACCAATGTCTAATGAATCATTTAGAAGAATTTTAATTTTTATGTTTTTTAAATTCAAACTATAAGCATTATGATTATTTTCTGTATTGAGGTCAAAATATGTACGTTTCCAAGTTTAGCTTTTAATAGGATTAGTGATTTTTAATTACAAAGTCCAAAAAAAGTATGTTTATTTATTATTGTACATGTACATTTTTTAAAATGCATATTTTTTGTTTGCAGTCGAATGTGTTATTCATTTTATTTATTAGTATATGACCTGCTATTATTGAACATTTTGGTTTTCATGCATATATTTTTCATCGCTAACATAATTAGACAAATGTTTTCAATCATACAAAAACAAAAACATAATGAAAAAAAGAATTAGGACGCAATGAGATCATTTTTCTGATTATCACAAAGAATCAAACCCTGACTGGACTCATAGAAAAAGGACGCATACTTTCACATTTAAAGGAGCCCTGGCGTTGCTCAACCGGCGTCTCTGCCATTACAATGGTCGTAAAATTTTTCCGTTTATATCCCGCTGACAAAACGAGGTGTTACACATTTTTCAGCGTTTCGCAATTTATCGCCGGCCTTTCCGCGTCATTATCGTTGCCTCACGCCCGACGTTCGCGTCGCAGTCGCCAGGCGGCGCCGCCGCGCCGCCATGACTGATCGCCCGGATCACTTTGACCGTCTGGTATTTGAAACCAGACCGCCCGATAATCGCGTCGATCCCCATTGCAAAATCTTTTTGCATGCAAAATTTCACCAATTGGCCAGAAAGCGCGCTTTTCCAGATAAAGTCGTTTTTGCGACGTATCTACGGAGTGCTGTCGGATTTGCGTAAAATGTTATACTGTATAGTACAATTTAATGGTCTGGAAATGTGGCAATATTTAGAATATATTTACAGTAAAAACTCTAATAGTTCACTATAGGTATCTTTACGATTTCGTGTGATTTGATTGAAGGTAAACGAAGAAGGACATATGGACTATGTTTCATTACAACGCTGAAAATGTGAAAATATGATTTATAAGAAACATAAAAACAGTAAAAACTTGAATACTCCAATAGCTCTGTCTTTATCGACTCACGCGAACCATTAAATATAAAAAGAGAAAGCAATAGAGTCCACTGCATTTTCATTATAACACTGGAAGTGTGGAAATATGATTTATAATAAACATAAAAAACAGTGAGAACTTCGATATTCGTATAGCGGCATCTTTATCATAGCTGAAGATAAAAAGAGAAGGAAATAAGAACTGCGTTTTATTATGAAGTTGGAAATTAATTATGATTTTAGAACGGTCAGCAGAGTAATTACAAGATAAATCACGGCGAAGTACGAATCGAAACGCGAGAATTGTTTATCATAAGCGATGACAGGGAAAAATTAACGGAGGAAAAGGATCGGCGAGGGCAAACAAAAGGGGACGGCGCATAGGAGATGCGTCGCCGGTTAGACCCGCATCAAGATTGCAATAAATTTGAAGCCGAGGTTATAACCTGTCTTGCGGACCTCTTATCCCGGTAATGGATTGGCGTTGTATTAACGGTATTGCGCCGCAAAAATGCGCGCGTTATGCGTGCATTTATAGCCCGATAAAGCGCACTTCAGTTCGTTTGTTTTACAAGTATCACTGTCTTCTGGATTAAGACGCGAACAAAGAGCTACAAGTTCATCGCTGTTTTTTTAGGAAAATCTTGTTTAAATAGTCTAGAGAATATTCGCATATATTGTGATTCAATATTATTACAGAAAATATCATACATTTTTCAGAATAAATTTGTTAAAAGTTTTTTGGGTTATTCTAGTTTTAGATAAATGTTTTGAAATTCTATAAAATATTGTTAGTTTCTATGAAAAGATTGTATAGATAATCTGGAGAATCTTCTAGAAAGATAGCACTGGCCAATATGATACTCGACATACCTCATTACCTTCTTCTCTTTTTAATGCTCGAGCCCTTTCCAGACGCGAACCTCGCAAAACAATCATTTCCAATTCATAACTACCTGCAGCTGCAGAGTTCACGACGGTTCAAGTCCAATCAAAATGCTATATCTCACAGTTCGATTGCGCTGAATTATTTATGACCGGTTGTGCTCAAATATTCGCGCGTTATTATCTATAAGATCTAGCTATGAGGAATAACGATTGGCAAAGAACGAGATTGTGTCGGTCTAATGAAATCCTATGAACGTAGGCGTTTCTAAACGGCTCCATCAAGGCGAAAAATTGCCCGGGTGACGAAGCCAAAAAGCTTCTTGTCCAACGGCCAACTCATGAACCGGCCGTCCAAAACGATTATGACAAGTGCTACTGTAATTGGACTTTCCGGCACTAGTTTCAGTTTAAAGGATTTGTCAATCGGCCAAAACTCGGATCAGGACATAAATTAAGGATTTCTTTTTTTTCACATTCTTTAGATTAGCTGTGATCCAATTTATATAATATAATGTATTTATGGTGTAATTTCAATTGTAATTAGGGGAAAGTGGTGTAATAACGCCATCAAAAAGAAAGATAGAATATATGAAGAATGTTATAGAGTAAAAGGGACAGAATGATGGCGTTATTAGACCATTTTACCCTATATCGCAAAACATGTAGATGGAGAACATTATGTTTGAAAATGAGGAGGAGAATTACGTGAGAAATTTTGAAACGTGAAGATTTTTAGTTAAATTTTGAAACGTGATGATCCTCGTCTGGGGCGTCGATTTAACATTTGTTCCTAACTTCATTACGTTCCTAACTGGTCTGAAATCGCGTGGAACTTCTGAGGATTTGGACCTCTCAAGATTCCATTCAAATATTTGGATGGAAACCTTAGGAATTTCCATCCTCCTCAGAACTTGACAACAATAAATCACATTATAGGTATTCTTCTCACTATAAAAAGAAGTCTCTTATTTTTAGAGGTTTGATAGATTTTAGAGGTCTTATTCATCTTTCTTGAGGATTTCTGACCTCAAATTCAAGTACAGGATGGATAAAGCTCTTAAAATAAGATGTTTGTTTTTGTAGTGCTCCTACAGTCAAAATTAGCTATATATCTTAGACGAGATGAAACCATTCTGCTAGATGTATAGAACAACTGAATAGGTCTTTGTTGGAAGGGGTCTAAGTCTTTTTTTAATACTTTTGAGAAAAACACAAAAAAGTGTTTGTGTTTCAAACACAAACACTTCTTTGTAGATTTTACCTCTTTCTACAATAAATGTCAAAATTTGATGTCGTGATAATAAGGAAAATACGTGTAAATGGACCCTAAAACATGTGAAATATACATTTATCTCAAAAATTATTTTTTTGGACTTAGATCCCTTTCGACAATGACCTATTCAACTAAACCAAGAAGGTTGAACGACAAAATTGAGACTATTCCACCGCATATAAATTGTGTTTTAGAAATAAAGTTTTAATTCAAGCGCTTTTTTAGAGTTGTAGAAGATGACAGTTGTTGAGGATGACAGAAAACGCGTTTTACATCCTAAAAATGCACTTGTGGAGCTACAAAAGTGTTTTAAATTAAGACAGGAGGTCTTAAATTAAGACGCTGATATCTCAAACGAAGACACTTTTGTAGCTCCAGTTTTTGGAGGTTATACAAACAGAGATAGTAATTGGGGTTAGGAGTGATCAAAAGTTAGGACGCGTGGCAGGGAGCGCACACGTGAGACCGCAGATATGCTGACGAACGAAACCGCGCCCACGTAGCGGGACCGAGGCCGCGCGAGCCTCTTCCTTTTCGCGTCTCCTTCTCCCACGTCCGAGCGCCCTTCGCGGTCCGCGGCCCGCAACTATTTCTCATCAGCGCCATAAATCTCCGTACCCCTGAGCGCAGCGCTCAAATCCCCGCACGGAAAACGGCGCGCTCGGCCGGATCCGCGGCGCTTTCCACGCTCGCTCGCGGCCGGCTTTTCGCTCATGCGCGCCCCATAAATAGGACACCGGCGCGTCAGAAACGGGGTCATGAAAATTACATTTTCTGATCGCCGACGACGCGCGTGCGTTGCCGCGGCCGCACGACAAACAACCCACCCTGCTGAAAAAGCCTACAACGTGCCTGGGATCCCGTCTAGCTATTCGATAGCGTTACAAGCCTGGGGCTTTACCTCGAGCTTTCTTATTTTAGATCATTTTCGTTGTTCTTGCAAACAAAAGAGAATTTTGGATTTTATACGAAAATTAGTACCTTTTATTTATTTAGTAATAAGGAATATTTCAACGTTTTTAAGAAGAACGGTCTGTTTAAATTTATCATCAAAAAATTGTTCTTAATTTAAATTTCAAATTAGAAGCTATCTATTTTCAGTAACAATTTTTATACAAGAATTTGTAGTTTTAAGCTGGACAAAAAACACTTAATTTCAAAGCATGGAATTTTCAAAATACAATTTCAAATAGATCGTTTGACTCAAAAATAGAGTTTGTTTAAATTTCACTGAATTTTAAGCACTGTACTTGAAACCGATACAGTACATATATATAACTACACAACCACTACAAATTTGAATTCTTCAACCAAAAAAAATTAGGAACTTTAATCCCCATAATAGTCCACTTTTCTATTTTTGTTACCGATTTTGCTCGCGACATTTGTTCAATGTGACCATAGTCACGCAAAATTAATTTCGCTCCAGTTCGGCCTGAAGCGAGCTTAACGAGCCAAATTTGAATATATTTTGAATAGACTCTTTAATGTTAGTCGTCCGCGCGCAAACTTCGCCATAAAAGTTCAATAACGAGGCTAACTCTATACAAAATCTACACCACTTCAATACTCGCCGCAATTTCTTTAACAAGTTAATTAACGTTTACCATTTTTTTCTGTTACAGGTAAGCGCCAAGATTTATTCGCAGATTAACCCGTTAGCTGTACGAAATGCACGCACGCGTGGCAAGATTCAAGAGACGGAATAATAATAAAATAGGAGGTACGAGCGCCATCTTTTAGTCACGTGACATTAACACAACTACTGCAAGGAAAAATGAAAATACTTCTACAGTTTACAAACAGTCTTTGTATAATAAATATTGATTATATATAAATTAAATAAAACAAAGATGTAAAAAACGGCAAATTACATTAATTTTAAATTTATATTAATGTTTACTAATTCGCGTATTAGATATTCTATGGTAAAGTAGAACATTAAATGATAATAATTTGTTAATTACTAAATATGTAATGAAAGTATATTTTTATTTTACCGCAACTTTTTGTAAATAGTACAACTATTTTTCATTGAGTGTGATAAACGATTGGCGACGTGCAGAGTAGAGCAAGACAGAGACAGCGAGCGAGGATTATTCGACGAAACGTGCAGGACGTATGACTTTGATTTCCGGTCTCGGAATGGAGGAACCCTACCGAGATGTTTTACATAGGAACGGCTCATATCGGGACGGAACAGTTTACATAGGGAGCTCACGAAAACGCGAACGGCATCGAATGGTTTCGGCTGCTAACGGTAAATCGCCGCTGGAAAACGTAATATCGGCGATTTGAGTCGAGCGCGGCTCAATAGGCGGCGCTTAATTAGTTTTCAGTGCCGTTATTTCGCGTCGACCTTTAATGCGCCGTTTTCCAGCTCGAACGTGCCGATCAGAATGGCCGTGTTATCGCGACCCTTGTCACTGCGCCGGCGAACGTTCGCTCCTGATCGCGGGGGGTTTCTCATTTGCATGCGAACCGTCATTAAGGTGACTCGCTTCGACTATCTTTCTCCTATATTTATATAGGGTTCTTTTCATATGGTTAATTTTGAAATAATTCACAGATTTTAGTAAGATTTTGTATCTACTGTGTTCAGTTCGGTGTTAAAGGAGTACACAATTTGAATTCGTGTTATCTTTTCTTAACATGAACAGATTTTTTTTGTAAAAAATCCTTTTGTGAAAACAATATTTTTTGCCAAGTTCAATCTATTTCAGTCTAAAAACTGATGTTAAAACACCAAAAGTGTTTTGCAATGTTAAAAAGAGACGTTTTTTGTTTTTTAATTTTTGCCTATCCATTTAACATTGTAAGATACTTTTGATGTTTTAAAATAAAACATTAATTTTTACAGTGATACAAATGGGATACAACTAGGATTTGGAAGCAAAAAACATTTGTTCATTAAAAGTTTAACTCGTGTACTGAGAAGTACTAATCCAGACAGTTAATCAGAATTACAAGATAATGGTTTTCATCGCTCTCTCCTTGTCTAAACCCATTAAATGAAAAAACGACCAAGTAAAAAATCTTCTAATAACCGCTTTGATTCTAAAATTTCAACATTTCTCTACGATCTCTACATCCGTTCTGTCAGCTGCAGCGGCAACAAAGCGGTGGAATGATGAACGGCAATTTGAGTATATCGGAATTGCCGGGGAGATTTGGATATAAAGTCGAGCGAGGAACGAACGAAACGAAAAGGAGGATGGCCGTTGCATTTAGCCTAGATCGCGGCGCCGTAATGACGCGCGATTGTTCGACCTCGCGTTGATAAATATTGGACACCTGTAACGTTTCCGCAGTCTAATGTTTTCCGAGTAAAGCGGTAATGAAGAAAAGAAAATCGCGGCGCAAGCGGTAAACGAAACTGCTCGTTACGGAGCGCTAACGGGACTTAATAAGGCACGCGGTGCGTCGTGTGGCGCCCATGAAATTTATCGCGTCGGTCGATCCTTTTCCCCTACCGATCGGCAAATCGGTAGGGGAAACTCGCGCTTTGTCCAATACGCGAGTCGTCGATTTGACGTCGCCGCCATAAGTGCAATTATGTGTTACATATGCAGCGCGCCACTTTCCCGCTAAATAGGTTACGCAAGATGAATCGCTAATGTTCGACCGTTGGCCGATTCGCTCGCTCGTTCGCCGAGGCCCGTTTTTGACGCTAACGCGATTATTGCCGTTGCGACAGTCCATTTCGAATTCATCCGTCGCGCTTGTACAATTTATCTTTTATCTCTTCGTAGAGTAATCGATGCCTCGCACGAAAATTCGTTTCACATTTTTCATGAAAAATGGCCTATTTCAAAATCGATAAAAATCGGTTTATTCCTTAGTATTTGTGAAAATCGGTTCATTTTAAACTAATTTCGAGAAAAGTCTTCATGCAATTATTAATGCAAAATGATTTATTTCAAATTTTGAACGAAAACAATCTATTTTCTATTTTGGATCAAAATTGATCTTTCTCGCAGATAAATAAATGATGGATTTTCATCCTGAATTATTCAAATTATAATTGGAAGTAGACTGTTTTTTGAACTGTTTTATGAGCAAATTTGAATGAGAAATTTTGTAAACCGATAGAGATCAAAATTTTCCGCTTTGCAGTAGAAACAGCTTCGTCAAATGACTGAGGAAATACTTATTTTTACTACTGCGTTCTTATCATCGTGGACAAATCGTGAAGGCGGATTTACATAAAGCGAAGAAACTGAAACAAGGTGTTTGCGCTTCCAAGTGTGGTTTCTCAAGGAACTGTAAAAAGTGACTCGAATCTGCTGTAACTTAGTAAACTATGTCACGTTACTTTCACGTAAAAAGTGTTATAAGAATCGTTTTAATTTAATCGCGCGATCTCAGCGGAGGAGATGGAGCGTGTTAAAAAAGAGGCGCGCTTTTTGTTGGATTGCGTTGGTCGGGAACCAGCAGGTGGAGGGGAAATCGACACTCGCCGAGAGTTAACCGTGAACAATGAAAAGTCCACGAGTTCATGTTTCAGATACGCGTTAGTCATACTGTCAATATCCGAATTTGAGTTATGATGGCAAAAATGAGCAAACGTTGATTCATGTATAATAGAAAAAATTTAAGTTATGTGTAAACTGATAAAATCTTTTGTTCTGGACATTTCATGAATTCGATTATTTTGCAGATTTCACCTATGTCAAATTCGTCTTCAAGTGAAAAAGTTTTTCATAAATTCAATAACAAAGAAAATCACAAACAAAACAACAAAAATAATTATTTTAAGAATCATCTCATCAGAAAATCTAAAGTTACTAGAAACAATTTGAAAAATAAATAACAATAACTTTCTAATACTTGATCTTCCTTTACTATCTCAGAAAATGACATTAACTTCTCCCGAGGAAAATAGCTGCGTGAACAAAAGCGACTGAAGTAGTTTTGTCAAAAGTCGCCAATTATTTGTCATTGCGCATATCTGTCAGGCGAAGTG
>JABFPQ010000402.1:0-12029 GCA_022817265.1 Masnerella sp. ZL-2020
CCCGATAAGCCAATTATAACGCGGCAAAAATGTAAACGTAATCTTTATTGGTTATTAAAATGAATACTCGAAATACCTCCCACGTGACGTAATCCCACATGCGAATTCAGCCACATTAACCGTACTTAATGAGTTCTTTCATGACTTGATTGCAGATATACCGAAATCCGCGTACTTTGGTTTATCTGCTCCAGTTAGATTAAACTTCTGCGATGTAATTTCATAACGTACAAGTGTAATTTGATTTCATTAGCAATCGTTTTCGCAATCGTTAGTCGGAAAAATTGCGGATAATAATTTAATATCGTTGACTTTTTTTGCAGCCCGAAGTGAAAACAAAAATCTTGGATCAATGCTGCGAAGGATACGTCGAGAGGGAAACCGATGGCAAAGTCTATTGTGTTCCGCATTGTGATAAGTGCGAACACGGAACTTGCGTCTCGCCAAACAAGTGTGAATGCAATCCAGGCTATCAGGGAGACGATTGTTCTTCTAGTAAATTTTATTCCAACTCCATTTATATATTGTTTTGCTAAAGTTGAAATATATTTTAATGTGTCATATGATAATAAAATATATATTTAAAACATAAAAAATCTATAACTTTAATAAAAAAGTTATTTAATTTATATTTCATATTTTCAAATAACTTTTTATGATTATTATTACATTATACTTTTTAATCAACAAATGAAATTTATTAACAAATTCGAATATATAATGAAACACAATTTCGATAATTTTTGTTTGAAAAAGCTTTTGAATATAAAAAACAGATTCAAAGAATTCTGATTTACACTTTTGCTGATGTAGAGTTAGTTAAGTTATATAAATAAATGCAGAGAATGTCATTATGTCGATACTGCACTCTTGTTTTCATTCAGCTAAAATTCAAATCTGTCGATCGCGTGTTTCCGCGTGTCATTTGCTAATCACGAATACTAACACTAGTCCCGCTGCCGATACTTATGTCACACTTGGCCGATTACGAAATTAATCACAATCGCGTATCGAAAGTTACGGAAACGTGCCAAAAACTTTCTAGGATCAAAATAAAAACTAAATTTGAAAGCTGATGATATTTGTATCCAAAGTAAACAATAATATTGAAAAATATTTAAAAAAAGAAAAATGTTTAAAAAAAAATAAATTAATTATAATTTTGGTATTTAATATGATTTTATTGATGTCAAGCACAATGCAAATTATATAAAAGTGGACTTTCTAGTAATGCATATTTTTTCTTTTTATAGAATGTTCAAAACATTCATGGGGCAAAGACTGCACGCAAAGTTGTACATGCGATTCGAATTTTGTCTGCAATCCGGTCGATGGGAGCTGCGAGTGTCGACCTGGAAGGCGAGGAACTAGGTATGAAAACGTATGCACTAAAATTCCATCAAGTATGATGCAATTTTTAATTTCAGGGCAAAAAGCTGTTTTTAAATTATACTCCATAATAATGTACATGATATTTTTTTTATATAATTTCCATATACATATCTAAAATAAATAATAGATAATAAACAATAAAGCGGTCATTACAAATCTTTTTTCTGAATTTTGTGCCTCCCGAATAAAAAATGGCTTCCTTAATACTAGTGAATATTAGTTAATTAAATTTTTTAATTATATAAATCGTTTATAAAAATTATTTCAAATTCAAAATTTTGCTTATAAATTTTGAAAAAAATTGATAGAAATCAAATAATTTGAAAATTGTAAAAAAATAAAAGAAATAATGTTGAAATTGCTGGAAAATTGGGAAGTTAACAAATTGAAAAATAGAACCCATCCATGTTTTACGATATTTACCAATTATTAGGTATGTCACGTCCTGCGAATCTTGAAGTTTTGATATCAGTATTATCAACAGTCATATGCACAAATGAATTTTCAACGTACGATTTTTTGAAATTTCTCAAAATTTATTCATAATGTTCAATTTTTCACAATTATAAATTTTTCAAGAACTTAATTTTTAAATATCTTTGAATTCTTTAAATTTTTAATTTCTTAAAATTTTATAAATTTCAAATTTCTAATGTTAAAACTGAAAAAAAATGAAACAAATGATTAAAAATCATAAAAATTATATAGTCATTTAACACCATTTTCACAATTCCCATACTTTAAAATTATATTGTCACCTCAATTTCGGATTCAGCGACTCAGAATACCTATGAAAAACGCGAAGGAAGTAAATTTAAAAACGCAAATTTTTTTAAAACGCACGTAAAAATATTGTAAATAATTAGTGCAATATCATCAGAAATCAGAAGTTTTCAAAAACCTTATACAAAAGTTTTCACGAAAAGAATTTTTTACAAACTATGAACATATATACGCCAATTTAATGATAAAAAAGACAAAACTCTAAAAATAAATGTCTCATTTTGATTTAAAAAAAAATGCATGTTAAATGTTCGATTTCAAAACTGCAATAAACTATTTTCATTTTTTTAAACACAGGTGTGAAAAACAGTGCCTGGAAGGAAATTACGGTCCAAACTGTAAACACACGTGTTCCTGTCAGAATCCAACGTCATTTTGCAACAGCGTAACCGGCGAATGTCGAGAGTTCGCGAAAGCGACTCCGTCTGGATGGAACCGGACAATAGGAGACTTGTTCGATGTTTCGAGCGTAGCTGTGGTCGATTTGCCAATGCACACGTCAACTGCAAAGAACGTGGATTCTGCGGAGAATAGCACGGGGATCATTAAATCCACATCAAGTAGAGAAAACACAAATGAAAACAACATTAAACTCGCTTTTTTTAACGAATAAATCACAGAAACATTATCATCAGCACTTAACTGGTTTATTTTTGTTTTTGTTTACGTTCTTGATTTTATTTGCATCCGAACGTCTTCGCAAGGAGTTTGACCTATATTGTTTATTTATTATTATGATGTTTGTTTATTTACTTTTTTTCTTTCCAGAAAAAGTTACGTAATTGATCGTTCTCAAACTTCTTTTTAATGACTGTTTTGTTTTGTTTTCGTGTTCTTGAGTTTGCGAATAAAAACAAGTTCGAAAAAAGAGAATTAGCGAATTGCCAAGGAGCACATTTTAAGCCATAAATAAAATCGCATTCCATCAATCACTTCGAAATTGGTCAATAAAAAATGGCTCTATTGATTTTTTCGCCGACTCGAATTGATTCGAATAAGTTTAGCGCGCGATTCTTCCAACTGCATTTTTCATGATGCAATTAGCAATTGAGAAAAGGTTAAGTGGAGTAATTATGTATGAAACTTTCAGCGAGCACGAGCGACGTGGGTGGTGGCAAGGAGAGTCCGACGACCGCAAAAATGCTCGACAGCTCGCTGAACGAGCTGAAAAATGTGCCTGAAAATATTGTCCTATCGAGCGAGGAAAACAAGGAAGCGTTGATACCACGTGTGATCTTCTCACCGGAGTCGGATTTTGTAAAGAACGTCAGGAAAGGTGCGAAAAGAATGAGAGTTTGAGAAAGAAAGGTGTAATGAAGATGTACTGATTGTGACTACTTCATTTGTATTTTCGAAGAGAGTTTTAGACATTTGAATATGAAAAACGTGGATTTTACATAGATTAAATATGCGATGAAAATTTTTGCTTTTAGTTATTATTTGGGAACTAAAACCGAAGATTAAAAATAAATAATATTATTTACTAAATACATATAGTAAATAATATTTCCTGTAGATTGGTAAATGTAGATGTGATAATTTCTATAAACGTTTGTTGATAGACTAGATAATACTAGATAATACTAGATAATAAATAGTAGTGATTGTCGACTTCTGGTTAAATTATAACTCCGATTAATTTAATTCCGATTTCTTGACAGGAAGTTCTTAACTTCGAGTTAAGAAACCGAAATTAGTTAGGAATCTATAGAATTTTAACTTGCAAATACTTATTTCAACCGCCATGAATTTTCTGAATATTCTTAAGTCAATTTTTAATATTTTGCAAAAATTTGGTCCCGACTTTAATCTTCATATCTTTTATACAAATTTCTGTGGAAGAAAATTTTGAATTTTCGTTGCAATCGAAAGTTACATATATTTGAAGTTAAAATGTCAAAAAACGAGGCAAAATTAGGCATTTTATAAATTAAAACTTTTGTAAACAAAATTTTTAAAATTGCATTACAGAATTCTAGAAAATGGTTTTCTAGTCGCAGGGAACCAAAAATCATTAAAATCGGATGGAAACTTTTCTCAAACTATCGTCCCGAAATTTAGAAACACACAAAATAAAGTTTCGAGATATAACGGACTGAATTTTTATTGCATTGCACAATTAGTCGTAGATAAAAATTGCACAACGTTCAGAAAAACATAAAAACACAAAATTTTCAAATTCTTCTTTTGACAAAACTACATCTTGAGTATTTCAAGGTCACTTGCAAAAAACATGAAAAGTTCATAATTAAAATAAAATAAATTGTTTCACAGCAGTTTTCGTCACCCTGTTTGAAAAAGAGTCTAAAAATAAAACTACACAAATTGACATATTCCAGTCAGGGCAATCTATTTCGTTTTCGCAATCCCTGGCGTGATACACGTTTTCGCGCGAACCGTTCGGCGCACCTTACTTTCTCATGCCCTCCGACTCTTTAGGCATATCCGGCTGTGGAAAAATGGCGAATGAAAAAAGAATCAACCGATCGGCGACATTTTTGATTTTTCAGACGAGACGGCGAGGCCGGTGCCGATTCCGGTGGACGTCGCGGTGCTGATCGTGATCGGCGCCATGATCTCGCTGAGCCTCACGTCGGTCGCGGCGCTCATGATCTTTCACATGAGATCGCGGCTAATCAAGGCCGTTCGAATGTCTGTCTACCCGGCCGATAAGTGCGATAATCAGCACGCAGACGCGAACAATGCCGTTGCGCCCAAGAGCGTTCATGCGAGCACCCTGCCAAGTAAATGATTATAACAGTAATCTGATGCCGACGTCTGGTGCAAATCAAACCCAGGATCTCAAGGATTGTTTCGTGCGCGAGGTTGCGGAATGAGGAGATAATACGCGAGCTAGACGAGGATGTGAAGATATAAGAGCTGTTGATTGGCCGATTGTTTATGATGTATTTGTTTAAGATTTATGACCTTTATGGCAAAATGTCAGGTATTTTATACGTTTTGTTCACTTCAAAAAAAGACGTCAAATTAACGTTTATAAAACGTCAATTAGAAATGATATTTACATTTTCCAAATTCGATATAATGTTTACTATGAACGTCAAATAAACGTACAATAAACTAATTTTGCAGAATTAGTGTTAAAATTTATGTGGAAATTATTACATTACAAGTGGAAAAACTATGTATATAGCAATTAAAATTTAGTAAATAACATTATATAAATGAGTATACAACATGCACCAAATTTTATTAAATTCATATTTTATTAACATTAAGAAAATTTATTTACAATAAAATCGTACAAATAATTCGATGATGAATAAATTGTATTTTATAACTTCTATGCAGAATACATACGCCCATAAGTCGATCTGGTACGTCTTCGACTATTCACGTCCAACCGAAAGTTGTATTATGAAGGGTTAGAAAATATGGATCATTTTTTTACTACCCATGTGTTCTTAACTAGAAACCCGAACTTATTGAATATTAAATAATTTGGCTTTTACGCAGATCATTCAAGCGATCAATGTTTTATTTATTATTCAACTTCACTAACTTTTTTCTCAACATTTTCTTCTAGCGCCAACAGACTTACTTATTTAAATTTTGTCATGTGTCAAATTTGACTGAAAATACATTTCATTTGTTTTTCTAATTCGTATTCATATTTTCAAATGCTGTCATATGGAAAAACATTTGAAATTTGTTTTCATTTATATTTGACACTTGATAAAACCTAATTAAGTAAGTTTGTTGGCGTTAGAAGAAAATGTTGTGAAAAAAGTTAATAAAGATATATAATAAATAAAACATCGGACTCTTGGATCATCTACGTAAAAGCCAAATTAATTGGTACTTAATAAGTTCGGATTTCCAGTTAAGAACACATGGGTAGTAAAAAAATGATCCATGCATATTTTCTAACCCTTCATAATACAATTTTCGGTTGGACGTGAATAGTCGAAGACGTATCAGATCGATTTATGGACGTATGTATTCTGCAGAAATTATAAAATATAATTTATTCATCATCGAATTATTTGTACGATTTTATTGTAAATAAATGTTCTTAACGGTAATAAAATATGAATTTAATAAAATTTGGTGCATGTTGTACTCATTTATTGTCATTTACTGGGTTTTAATCAATATGCATTAGTTTTTTTCCGAAAATGTAATTTTAACACTTAAATTTTAACACTAATTCTGCAAAATTAGTGTATTATACGTTTATTTGACGTTCATAATAAAAATTATATCGAATTTGGAAAATGTAAATATCATTTCTAATTGACGTTTTATAAACGTTAATTTGACGTCTTTTTTTAAAGTCAACAAAACGTAAAAAATACCTGACATTTTGCCATATTATGAACATAAAATGTACGTTTATTCTACGTTTTATGAATGTCTTATGTACGTTTCTATGTACCTTGGATGACCTGGAATGAACGTCTAATAGACGTTCATGCTCTGTACGGGTACACACTTATTTTTGCTGAAACTTCAAGGCCCATTCAATCGTCAAACCCACGTCATTACTTCAAATACCCAACACCGTCAGAGATAATGTTTGTCTAACAGTTACGTTTCCTGCTCAACCATCAAAACAGCGATTCTCCAGTCATCAACTCGAACAAACGCCGTCTTACTTGACATTTCCGTGATTTCTGGCCGTCGGTTTGACACCCGACCCCGCGCGAGCGCTCAAAGTGACAGGTGTTGGCGCGCATGTGCGGGGCCCCCATGCGGCCGCTTTGTTCGCCCGCGACTAATTACGGAGCGCAGAAAGCGGGCGACGCGATTTGTTTCCCCGGCGGATTCCGGCCGCGGACCGCGTCCCGGCCCCGGGGGCTTGCGTTCGATCGGAACCAAAGGAGCCTTGATCCGCCCGGCGCAATGGCGCAGAACGAGTCTGCGGGCATTATCAATCACCGCTTAATGGTAGCTTCAAATGCATCCTATCTAGCCTGACCTCGGCACCATGGGGTACTTATTCGTGTAGCTACACGCGAGATATTACGTGTACTTGGTACGTGAGCCATCCGCGACCTTGCCGGCACTTCGGTTTCTGATTTCCTGCGACCTTCGGCCACAGTCGACGCATCAAGCGATTGTGGCGCTTTTTTCAAGTTCACTGGGTTTTCGCCATGCAAGCTTACCGTCATCGTGACGGTTACACTGCGAAAAAGTGATCTACTATTTTTTCGATTTACTTATAGATGTTCTAACCGAGGATTAAAGTTATTTCCATGTTTGCATGGTTTCCAATTGATCGGTTGAGTTATGATGTGAAATTATTGTCAGAATTCTTGAATTGTAATGTATATATCTTTTCGTAAATTTTATATCCTGACTGAAAATACTGTTTCAAAAGAGTAAAATTTGCAAAATTTAATTGTACTTTTGAAAACAATATATACTTTAGAGGTTATACCTACCTGCAAACTTTCAAAAAATTGATTTTTTCTTGTCCAAACTTGGACAAGGAAATCGATCAATTGGAATCGCAACTATTTTTTCTAGTAGTTCTAGTAGTTTTCGGTGTAAATTAGAACTTATATGACCAATTGAAGACCGATTTTTAGAATCAGAAAATTCTAATTAAAATTTAAAGAGTTATATCTTTGTTAAGAAATGATTTTTGTTCACGAATACTAGCATTTTATATGAAAAATAATAAAAAAAAATCGTTTAAATGTTTGGTTTCAGATAATTTCTCTGCGAACACGAGTTGAAATTTAAAATATTTTTGCAAATTGAATTCAAAATTTCAAAGTTACTTTTCACAATAAAATTTGCATTAAAATTGCGAAATTTCACTGATACCAATTTTATGAAACTGTTTTTACTCAAATACTAAAATTAAAAACTTTGTACTTCGAACATTAGAACGAACAGTTTAACCTCGCAGAAAAACGTGATAATAAGCTTTAGCTATTTACCCGCGTTAGTTGCATTTGCGGAGATTTTTGAATCGAAATCATAGCAGCCGCTCGTTCCGGGTTTTTATCATTAATCGAGTCGCATTAAAAGCCGCCATATAAGTTCGTCCGCGGAAAAGGATCGAGTCCCATTGAAACGTTATCAAATCGCGGCGTCGGGCGGCGAAAAAAGTGCCGATAAATCACACGGTGACTCCGTAAGCAAGGAAGTCGATGAATTGGAACGTTGCTCAAATCCACGCGGCGTCACGCGCCATGAGAGATCGCCCATTTTCCCACGGAATATTCGTTCACGCGCTACCGCGGCTCGGCTACCAGCCGGGTATTAAAACGGAAATGCAATCGGCTTACTACTTGACATATTAAGATTCCCCCACGAAATATCACCCGACAAAATAACACCGACGAAATAACCCCGACAAAATAACCCGCGACAAAATAACCCCCCAAAATAATAACCCGCGACATAATAACCCCCTTTTTTGTATTTTTGCATTTCTCGACACGATAATAATACTGAACTGTTTGATAAAAATTACTAAAATTTTAAGTAAATTTTAATGAATTTTGATCAATTTTACGATATATTTTGTGATTTTTTATTAACAATTAAGTATAATTTTTTCTATTTAAGGATTTGTCTACTCAGTTGGATGTGATTAAAAAAAAAAGAGAACAAAACTGACCCTATTTTTGATGAATCACTATAAAAGTGCCCGGGACCGGAATAGTTTTGGCAGCAAAGCTGCCAAAACTAATCCAGTCCCGGGTTTTTTTATCTAACAATTTGTTAAATAATACAGGTAAATTCAATAAGTACACTGTTTTTGCACCTACTATTTTTGCACCATAATTTTCTATTTTTTTTAATTCCTGGGTTATTATGTCGCGAGTTATTTTGTCCTTGGTTTTTTTGTCGCGAGTTATTTTGTCATGGGTTATTATGTCGGGGTTATTTCGGAAATGTTATTTTGTCGGACTACCACATATTAAAGGACTTGATGCCAACTTTCTGCTATCGCTCTTTTACTGCCGTTCAGATGCTATGTTCTGCGTCCGAGCCATTAACTTCGACTAATTCCGGTTTTGGGATCAATCCTTGAATTTCATGTCAGTGAAAAAAGAACATGAATAAAAGAGAGTTTTTGAGTTTACGAATAAAATTGCATATTTTTTTTTGTCCGACAATCAAAATTTACTATATAAATTTCGTGAAAGAATTACGAAAAAAAATCTCTATTAATATCTCGATTTAAGTTATTTAATCTACTTTTAACATTTTCATTTTTCTAGTTGGAAGTGTGCAAAATTTCGAAAAATCTCATATAACACCAAATAAATTCATTTTTAAACAAATTAAGTTTTATTTTATTTTTTAGTTTGTAATTACTCAAATTGCAAAAAAACCCTTTCAATTGAAAAACTCGATTTGTATCGAAATTTTCAATATCTTAATTTTGTATGCTTAAAATTGCTCAATACGTAATTTTGAGAAAACTCGTGGAATTCATTAAACAAATATTTTCTGCGTAATTTTTATACTTTTCATAATAATTTATATAAAATGAGAGTAAAATGTTTTTAATTAATGATTAAGAACCGTTCAAAAGAAAGAAATTCAAATTTTATCACTTGGCATAGAAACTGCAAATTCTTCAACCATTACTCACCGACAAAAAGTGGAAGATGATGGACGACCCATTTAAAATTAAAGAAGACCGTCAAAAAAAGCATTTTACAGTTAACCGCGATTCTCGGAGCCGTAATTAAATCAGCGTAATAGATATCGTGTTGAATCATTTGATGGATGTCCATTGTTTCTTTTTGCGCGTGTGTCGGCGTGCACAAAAACTCGGCGCATAAATTTTATGAGCCCGATTGGGTGTTTTGCGTATCGAGCAGTCGGATCTTGAGTAATTATTTACGGATCGGCGTGCGCCGTATATGTAGCTGGCATTGTGAGCGCATACTACAGTTAAGTCATTCAGGTCATTGGACGGACAATCTCCAAACTTTCGCTCCATGAGCGGACACGTACCGTTGTAATAACAAGACACGCGGCGCGGTTACGTAATCGCAAATATTCCCAAGCTCCCGGCAAAATAAACAAAAGAAAAAGAACGATCCATTTTCAGCTATCAGTTTTTTTATGATCAATTTTCCCTCACTTTCAGACAATCGATTGTTTTATTGAAAACGTTTGTACACTTAGAGTAGTTGACAAGAACATTTGCTTTGAAAATGATAGATTTTATCAGTTTGAAGTTAAAGTGCATTGTATGTTTAATAATTTTAATCAATAAAAAGTAAAAAAATATTTGTTTGAAATGCAAATTTATATTTTTTCAATCATGTTAATTCATTATTTATGAATTTTAATGAATTAATAATATTAATTAAATATTAGTGATGTATTTTTGAAAGATTAAAAATAATTTAACTTTGCTACAAATTACATTGGATGGGACAAAATTAAAATTAAATTTTAATTAATAAAATGATTTTGTGAAGTATGGAATAAATCGAACGAAAAAATCGTATAATTTGCAAATCGAGTAAATTGGTCACTTTTGCTTTCACAATTGGAAACAAAGGAAACAATGAAGATCTCGTTATAAATTGTTGTGACTTCCGAAGGAAAAAATGGTTGGGAACAAGGGACAAATTTACGAGCTTGAGTGGTTGAATTTTCTACGCCGTGTCATCCATCTTAATTTCGCTTAGGCGATAAACTCGTTAACACGCTAGATCGCGCGCGGCTTACAAGTTTGCGGTGCACGCACCGACCATATTGGGCATGAACGAGTAATTGCCGGGGATCCGCGCGCTCTCGAGGCCCGTCCCTGATGAATGAATGCTAATGGTACATTCCTCGCTCGTGTGTACAAAATCGGCCGTCCGAGTGGATCGCAAATCTGTGTCATCGGATTACTTTCGCTTAACCGAGAAATACGATTTCGTCTTCACGAACTCGCTTGCTTTCGAGTAACGAATCGTGTAAGGAACGATTGCAATTTATAGAATACAATTGTTTACGATTTATGTCGCACGATAACATTTTACAACCACTTTTTTCCATTCCGAAAACACGGGAATTTATTGTCTATTTCGCATTTTTAGATAGTTTCAATTGTAGGAATTCTGGAAAGGGATGCTGTTTTGATTGCTGATTTATTGGTGATGTATGTTTGATAATTCTCATCTGAATTTTTTTTAAATTAATATCGTCAAAATGAAAAACACACGTTTTGAAAGTCAAGTGCAAAATAAAATATCCTTATTCAAAATTTAAAATGAAGAACATTTATTGTTAAAATTTGGGCGAACAAATTT
This sequence comes from Masnerella sp. ZL-2020, assembly GCA_022817265.1. NCBI lineage: Eukaryota > Metazoa > Arthropoda > Insecta > Hymenoptera > Scelionidae > Masnerella > Masnerella sp. ZL-2020. Next base: position 11,421 of record JABFPQ010000402.1, read on the forward strand.
TGGAATCGATTTTTGTGTGAAGAACCTCTGGTTCCGATTTCGGATTAATTAAATATTTTTTTGTAGAATTTAGAAGTACTCCAATTTTATCATCGAATTTTGAAACGTGGAAGATTTAATCTAGACGATTTCGTAAACGTTTTTCAAGTTTACCACATGCAAAGGTTAAAAAATCTCATGCACACTACTGCAATTTTAATTGCAAATTCTCATTCGCTGATTGATTCCACTGCAAATAGTATATACACAATAATGAAGTATTTTTTGCACAAAATTGTTGTTGATTACTCTTCATTAATTACGATTTGTAGTGGAACCTATGATTAGTCCGAAAATGAATGGGAACTTTATTGCCCGCTTTTTCCGGCGACATCTTGTTTTACGTCTATGTCGGTTCTTGTGTATGAGCGGCATCGCCAGAAGCGAAAACGAGTTCCATATGAGAACGGCGACGGCCACTTTTTCCGGAATAAGATGCCGACAATGCTTGATCGGGGAAAAAAAAGTAGTCGGCGGTAATCAGTCTTGTTTAGGCGGCCGGAGATACTGCACATTGCCGCGGCGGTACTCTTCCCGGAGGGGTTTACTTACCGAGATACTACATATAGT
>JABFPQ010000403.1:0-12025 GCA_022817265.1 Masnerella sp. ZL-2020
TAATGATTTTTATATATCTACAGGTTGAAGTTTTTGACTTAAATCATGTGATTTCATAACTCTGAAAGACAACATAATCAAAATCAATGAGAACAAATAATTCCAACTCGTCATGTTATACAAAATCAATAAATAAAATTACTATTATAAAACATTCAAGAATTCATCTTCAGCAAAGGTGAAGATACATTATATACAGTGGGACCTACGTAACTTCCACATTTTCTATCTTTATTTCCTCATAACAGCTCCATTAGTTGGGCAGAGACACATATATGGAAATTACGTAGGTCCTACTGTACGATTATACCCATATCGTCAAATTATATTTGACGATATAGGTATATGTTTACCTTTCCCTAAAAGAGCCATGTGCAGTAGGCGACTGTTGTTGCATCCTGTCTTGGTCCAAGACAAAAGCGTTGTTCTTGAGGCCATTGGGCTCCTCGGACTCGGCGGTGATAAGCTCGGAGAGTGCACCTAGGGACTGGGTGTTATTATTATTATTCTGCTGGGGCCAGGTCGGGGGAGTCACGTCCGCGGCCGGCTTGTCGGGGCGCGGCGGGCTCGGCTCGAGCTGCTGGCGGTGTTGCTTCTTGGAGAGCCGGCCAAGCTTGGTGTCGCGGTGCGTGCCGTCGAGCGAGATGTTGGACAGGAAGGTGAGCGCAGCGAGTCTACGTCGCGACTGGTTTTTCTTCAGCGCCGCCGCCATGGCCGCGTCGTGACCTTCGTCGCTCGTGACCGCGGTTCAACCCGAAATACGATCACGACGTGTGCTTAGTCCTGCGCTTTTCGTCACTCGCGGCGTCTTCGCACTGCCCACGCATCCGCACCGACCGCGACTTCAGTTTCCACATCACGTTCACTGAATCCCCGGGAAACCAACGACTCACGACGTAGTTCAATCAGCCAAGTCAGTTGGTTCGATCGTTAACTTTTGTCACCGAAATTTGCTGCTTTTTTTCCCTTATTCTTCAATTCGTCGAATGTATTTGTTTGTTACGCCGCTTGACCTTGGTCGAGCCCGATTCTCCAGCTCTGATGATGTATTTATTGACGTCTTCCCGGTTCGTCACTGGGACAACCGTAACTCGGTGTCTTGGCGAAGAAGAGCACTACGTGACGAAGAGGGTCATTCTTCGTGGCGAGGCTTTGTTCGCGCGCACTTATTTACATTTGTCTTGGCTCTGTGGTGATGTTTATTGGATTAGTGGTTTATTTAATTTACTAACGTCGCAGCGATACGTGCGCGACAAAAATAGCAGAACTGTAGAAATGGTAGCAGACGACGCCTATCCTCTTACTTCGCGGCGCGATTATTCGCAGGGCTGCCAACGATTTAAACGATATATTTTTGCTTGTTTGTCCGAGATTGTTTAATTATTTGTATACGTGTCTAAAATTTAAATAGCTTTGTGATTTTTATTTTGATGTTATAATAGCATGATTATCTTATATTTTTATTTTATTATTTTCTCAAAAATGTAACTTGAATTATAAATATTAAAAAAATTTCTGGACTTTTTTTTGTATCTAAACGTTCTGTATTATTTGCAAAATATGATTGAAATTCATTTTATAATATGTAAGAATAATAATAATACTGATATCATTAATGTATTTAAATAAAAAACTCTAATATTATATAAACGGAAATTATCTAATTCCTTATCGTATTAATGAATACTAATTTATACAATTGTCTCATCTTAAACAACAATTAAGAAATATGTTTATTTTAAATATAAAATATTTCACACGCTGGCACTGAAACTCTAAAATATTTTTAAAAAATCAGGAAATTAAATTGTTTTGAATCTTTGGTAATATGTAATACTAATTTTTACTTATAGTCTAATCTAATAGTCTAATAAGTATAACTGAAGCAGTGAACAATTATAAAAATTTCATTCTGCAACCATATATGAAAATTTACCATGAATCTTTTTTGAGTATTTGAATATTTCCATTAAAAGAAAAAAATCCAGAATTTGAATTTTTTGTGATTCCAGCTAAATGTTCAACTTGAAAAAGTAAAATTTTGGTTGATATTTTTAATGTAATTGGCTGAAAATTGAAATGCTGGATGAATTTAAACAATTTTAAAAATGGGATATAAAATGTAAATAACAATTTTCATATTGTCAATGGAAACTTATTTTTTATTAAATATTGGAACACCAATATTTTTAATTATGATAATACAGGATATTTTTTCTATTGCAAAAATTACTACAGTAATTAAATGTAGCCCTCGTAGGCCAATGAAACGTTTCATTTTAAAATGAAACGTTTCAATTCAAAAATGAAACGTTTCATTTTGAAATGAAACCTTTTAAATAAAACACTTCAGAAAAATGCACATAAAGTCGAAAAAAAATTCTAAACTACGTATCATACTTCGATTTTGAATGTAAAATTAATAAAACTTAACGTTTTATGTGTAATTTTACTTGTTTGAGAACAAGTATAATAAGAAATATTAACATGTTTATAAGTTTTATATTTTTTCAAAAAACTACAAAAATACAACCAAAATTTATGTTGCATACTTTGAAATATATATTAAGGGGACGTCCGAGTGCAAAATGGGCAAAATCGATGATAAAATGAAACAATGTTTTTTTACATAATTCTATAGAATAATGGATCGATTTTTATAATTCTTTTTGCATCGTATTTCTTTTAGTAAATTTAACCATGTAAAATACTGAAAATAATGAATTGTTTAAGTTATTTGTTAATAACTATTAAAAAATATTCTATCCTTGACAAGAGCTGCGTACCGTAAATTTTCAATGGATTTAGCTCTAATTTGTTTTCAAATGTCCAAGAGCCCAAAGAGAACAAATTGTAAAGACAGATTTTTGATATTCATCAACAAAAAACATTTATCAACAATTGAATGAACAAACGTCCCGATTTTTACTTCATTTTTGGGGTTTTTTCATTTAATTGTTCATAAGTTTTGTCTGTAGATGAATATAAAAAACCTGTCTTTACAATTTGTTCTTCTTCTTCTGAACATTTATACAATTAAAGCTGAATCCAATGAGAATTGCGGTACGCAGCTCTTGTCAAACGTAATCTATTTTTTAATAGTTATTAACAAATAACTTAAACAATTCATTATTTTGGGTTTTTTTATATATGATCTTGATTATATTCACTATAAGAGAAACCCGATGCCAAGAGAATGATAAAAATCGATCCATTATTGACGATTTCAGCATTTTCACTCGGACGTCCCCTTAATTCAAATAAACTGATTTAGATAAATTATTCAACTAAAATTATTATTCGGCATTATAAGGTCTAACATGTGCTTATGAACATTGTTTGAGTTTTCGCAGTGGAGAATGCACCAACAAGTCGCAGTCGAAGACACATTTTACGGTTGTAGTAATATTTTTAACTTTAGTTACATTTAGGGCGCGTTTAACATCTCAAAATCTATAGGATATTTTCGAACCAAAAAAACATTGTTTTTTGTGCGTTTTTTACCGCGAAAAAACAAAAAATGTTCGAAATTACACTTTTTTTTTAAATTGGACGTGAACCAAGTCCTTTCTTTTGCAAAAATGATGCTTTTTTCTTTGTTTTGAAGGAAATTAAATGAAGTTTAAATCAATTTGCACACAATTAGGGTTATCGAAGATGTTAATGTTTGCATCAATAATTTGGAACATTCGATTTTTTTACCTTTTTATGAAAATTTTTCAAACCTTATTGATTGCATTTGAACACTTTTCACGTGTTACTGACATTATCTTCATCAGGTACATAACAATTGTGTTAAGCGTATTGAAGTCTATACTATACTACTCTTCAACATTAAATAAATGTTTTTTTTTGGTATATTTTCCACTGAGAAAAAGGCCCTGGTTCAACGATCAGACAGTTTCAAACTTATATATTTCCGAGTCTGAAATAGTCTGAAAAATGCAACAGAAATGTTGAGTTTGTGGTTCTGAATGAGCATGATTTTCTGTAAAATATGTTTTTCATAGAAAATCATATTGATTTAGAAACAAATTTTCATATTCAGTGATTTTTAATCGGCATAATTTTCTATTCCATTTTTCAGACTATTTCATATTCGGAAATTTAAGCTTGAAACTGTCTGATCGTTGAACCAGAGGGGAAAACTTTAAAAAAGCACTTTTTTGTTAGTTCGCCGTTACCTTTTTGTACAAAATTGAAGATTTTTTCCGTTTTGAAGGGAATTAAATAAAGTTATCAGGCAAAATGAGTTTACTCCGAGGCGTAATTTGTTCAAATAAATAAAGTTTTAAGTAATCCAAGATACAGAATCAAGATTACCAATGTGATTAATTTTTTCACAAACATGCAAACTTCCAATTTTTTTAAATTCTTTACATTGACTGCTTCATGACTGCTTCTATGTGAGACAAGAAATGGTTAATCAGGCCAAATTCATCGTTTTTTTGCGTGATTTTGATTTCAATTATTCACGTTTTCAAGGTGTTGAAACCAGTATATTTTGTTTTTTAAACCAGTATATTTCTTTATACTTGTTAGTTTAGGATTAATCTACGAAGGTATGTTGAAGTGTAGCGCGCTGGGCACACTAGAGAATTTGAGGTGAAAATCACAGATTCTTCAATTTTTTTAATAATATTTGTTATAACAATGTAAAAAATTATATTCAAGATTTTATATTGGAATAATATGATGTTTATTCATTACATAAATATATACGATAGTTTTCAAAATTTTTACAATTAAGTATATACAATTGAATTATTTACAACATATAGTTCAGCTTACGCTTATTAGCATAAGCTAATAAACAACAAGTTCAGCTTATTAAGGTGAAACGACACAGGGCTCGTCTATCTCTCTTGCACATTTTAGGGATGTTTTATTTCATTAAATTTAGATAAACAATTTTGGAAAAAACGAACAGTGGATCTCTAGACATTTGATGGGAGAATAAAATGAGCCAAGAAACAAGTTTTTCTATAGCGAGGTTCTGGAGATCAATTGGAACAAAAAATTTTTTGTTAATAAAAAATCTATTTCCAATTGATATCAAAAACTGCACTATAGAAAAACTTCTTTCTTGACTTATTTTATTCTCCCATTGAATGTCTAGAGATCCATTGTGAGTTTTTTCCAAAATTGTTTATGCAAAATTTGTGAAATAAAAAGTCCCTAAAATGTGCAAGAGAGATAAACAAACCCCGTGTCGTTTCACCTTAACTGTTTTCTATGCAATGACTATTTTATACAATTAATCATTTTCCCAAATATTCGGAAGTGCAATAATATTTTTACCCGATACGGAATCTATTTCAAACCCAGGTCCAATAAGGTCTTTGACATTCACAAATACAATATTTTCTGTTGATTCGGCCTTGAAAAAATGTGAAATATTATAGGCTAAATTTGTTTTTCTGAGATAATAGACTAAAAAACCACTTATGATTGTGTCATTATCAACAAACTGGACAATTTCTTTGATTTTGCCGAATTGATTTTCGCGAAAAAAAATTATAGAATTACAAAATTTATAAGGATTGTGTACATTATATGTTTGATAATCTACCCCGCGAACAGTAACTTTTTTATACATATTAATTTCAGTTAAATTTTCAAATCCTGCGTTATACAGAGCATCAAATTCTTCTCGCAGTATTGCACGTCTAATTGAATTTCCACGCGTCAAAAAATTTATTTCTGTACTTTGAGAGTAACGCGATTGAATCACATTATTGACAAATTGTTTAGTTTCATCTGCAACCGTGGCATCATCTGCTACATTATATAAAAGTTTTGACATAAAAAATCGTACAGCGATTTGTAAACATACTCCTTTAGGACTTGAAACTTTTTTAATAATCTTATGATTCCAGGATTCGAAGGCAAAAGCCGCGTGAACCCATAATGGACCCCAATTCAGAACAGTGTCGCACAAATGACTCAGTAAATGCATATTAAAAGTCATATTTGATTTACCGAATTCATTTTCAAACCGTACTGAATATTCACGTATAAGACTATTTGCAAAACGCAATTGTTGTGAAGTAATAGAATTTTGATTTAAAATGTAAATTGCTTGGGATAAGAGTCCTAGAGTTTTTAGATAATTTTGCGCGATTAAACCATCTAGACAAGGAAGTGCATAAAAAAGTAACCAATTCCGCCATTCGGTGGCTTTCCATAATCGTCTGGATGTAATACTACGAGGTTTTCTTGAAATTTTGTTTGGTGGCTTTATTTTCAGCAAACGGTTGTCGATTGATTTCAAATTTGTAGGATTTCCAATGGTTTTATTTTGATTGACTGGAAGTTTGAACAAAAGCTCTGTATGGTGTTTGATGACTCCTAAGTATACATTATGCATACTATCGACGATCATGCCGTTGCGTAAGTCGAACTTTGGAAAAGATGAAAGTACACTTGGTCCTTTTACACCTTTAACTTTTGCTTTTGTTCTAAACGCTTCTTTCATTTGAATTCGTAATTCCTTATCATTCCGAGAATCGATATTATTTTTTACCGGAAAAAATCGTTTTAACCGATTTTGCGGATTATTTTCCCCCGGATGAAGACAAAACGTGCATCCAAAAGTTCCGTTGACGTCGGTCATATTTAAAAGAGGGGCTCGTGCTTTGGAATCAACACTACAACTTATAACCACAAATTTACTTATTATTTGTTGTCCTTCGTCTGAAACCCATTTTACACCTACATCATGTAGTCTTTTTAATTCAGTAGATAAAGGTCGCAAGAAGATGTTCATTATAGGGTGCGAGTCATCTACCCAAAGTCCAGCTAATATCATATTTTTGATCCGTGAATATGGTGGAAGTTCGTTTATTTGTAAATATATTGGCCAAACGCTTTTTTTTGAAGAATTAGATAAACTGCACCCGTCAGTATTAAATGTAAAAGAAAAGTTAGTCGGACTGTTTAAGAAATTTCCTGGAGAGCTTAGCTTTTTGTATTCTAGACCGTCGTAAATATCTTCTACCGCCTGTGGATCTTTTTTCACTCTTTGGAAACGATAATTTAATTGTTTTCTCACGTGCGCATTTTTTAATAAATCTCGAATTTGTGAAGTTACATTAATTTCGATGAAATACGACAAATCGGAATTTTGTTTATTAGGACCACATTTCTCGCAGTAACAATTTGTTTCAATTTGATTGATACCAACACAGGCTTTGCATACCCTACAGTATAGGTGGCGAATTATACATGAATCATTTCGACCTAAAGCTTTCCATAGTGTTTTTTTAGTAGCAGGAAGACACTTATTTGCATTGTTAGTTTAGACCATTGTAATAAGGAAATCATAGTCTCATAATCTAAATTGTGCCGAACACTTATCGCAATTAAGGCTAAAAAATGATCTCTCGAAGTCAAGTGCAATTTTGACAATAATGGTAACGTTAGATCATTTAGCTTAAAATCGAAAAAAGGACGATTTTCTCCATTTTCCGAATCGCCGCTGTAATTTGAACCATTATCTAAACTTCTGTCGCTTTCATTTTTCAAATCATCTATTTCACTTTCCGAACTACTTTCACCGGTTTCTGTACTTTCTGAAGTATCGGTTTCTTCTGAATCAGTATCGCCTTCTCTATTACCTTGTAAACTACTTTCATCTTCACCGACTCTACTGTCAGTATTGTCAGTTTCTTCTGAATCATTATCATCTTCGCTATCTTGTGAACTGCTATCATTGTTGTCTGTACTTTCTGTATCTTCAGAACGTTCTAAATCATCATTTGCCACGTTATCATCTTGTAATATCATATCATTTTCTGAATCTGTACTTGTGTTTGTATCATTACTATCAAGACTACTATTCTCTGAATCCATAGAATCTACTAAATTATTTGCATTATGGTTTTCACTCATATTACTCTCATCGTCATTAGTTTCACTTTCTGAGTTACTATCATTTTCGCTACCTATATAAGTGCGCTGGAAATAAAAATGTTAGTTGAAAAGTTGAAGAATTTACACTTCATAAAAAACTATCAAAATATATCAAATATCATATAAATAAACCTGATGGACCTGACGTGTAAAACGATTTTTTCAGAACACAGCGACGACGGAATAAACCAAAAAATTTTATCAAAAACCACCCCAAGATTGAGTCGGTACACATTTCAGATACCACATTTTTTTAACAAAGATCATAAAAATAATAGATATTATTAAATTACTCATGTTCCACCCTTTAGTTCGCGATTTAGTTCTAATTAAAATAATTACAGTTTTATGTTATTTTTTTTAAAATCATTCTATAATTATTTAGAGACACATTTGAAAAACGATAATTTTTAGCTAAAATAATAAAATATATTTGCAATAAATTAAGTATGTTCATAACTGCCTTCCACCTATACATATACATATTTTAAGGTTAGTGCGTCCGACAACGCACTATCCAGTTGCGAATCAGCAACTCGACAGCGACGCAGATTTCGGTATCTCTGGCGAGTCGCGCATTGACACTGCGATAGACATAGTCAAACATTATACGCTTAATGCATATGAATTATCGCTTACTATTCTTTGCCTTGAAGTGATATAATGAACGCTGTCCATGATTTACAATTTTTTATTTCTTTGGTTATCCATATTCAATTATTGATTATTTTGTTAAATAAACTATACTTCAAATAATATATATATATATATTTAATTAAACCATCTACATTTAGTAACAGTTTTAATCAACGAATATCTTAATTTTGACGTATAAACAAATGCTTTATGACATATGCGTGTAATTTCAATTTTGATTTAAAATTCAAAAATAAGAACATCATTTGCAGCTAATTTCTTATTTATAACCTTGTCAACAAATATTAGATTTCGTTGTCAAGCAAAATAAATTTAATCTGATTACGTTGTGTTTTACGTTAAGAAGCAACCGAATCTAATAATTCTTTAAGGAAATGGACGAAAAGTTTTGCGCGGTTCGTTTGTATGGCTCAGGGAAAATTTTCATGAAAAAAATATCTGACATATACTTGTCAGATAAAAATGGACTTTACACAATTCATGCGACGGAAGAACTGCTGGAAAGTGCAAAATTTGGCGAAACCCGAACATTAAGAATATTTACTGATGAACAGCGAAGTGTGTCTGCGACAGTTTATGTTCTAAAAGTTGCCGGTAATTCTGATTTTGGATACGTCAATAATTTACCATTTCGATTATAAAACAAATATTAAAATTAACACAGTAAAAACAAGTGTGTCATCTAAAAACGTTTATTTAAGTTTTTAATATTTATTGATAAAAAATTCGAAGTGATTGTAACATCATAGGGTAGTTGTGATATTGATTTTTAATGTGAAAACTCACGTTTATTTGTTTCTACAGCTTCTTTCAACAATTTAAGACCTTAAAGATGAAATTGACATAAATAATACAATTTTTTATTCAAATTAAGTATAAAAAATGTCACATGACCCCAGTTAACCTTACACGAAAAAGCACGATTTTGTGTTTTTGGACAAAAAAAACACATGTGCTCATAAAGTCGTACTTTAATCGAAAGACTCACCGAGGGCGCGAAGCGCAGCTTCGTGCCCGAGGGAGTGCTTCGCGCCCCGAGGGAGCGAGGTGGCGCTTCGCGGGCGAGAATCCGGGGAGCGAAGCACGACTTCGCGTGCACGTGTGAGAAAATAGTATATTTTGCATCAAGGGAGTAAAGTTGAGTTTTACTCCCCGCGGTGCAAACGATATTTTTCGTCACAAGTGCATGTAAAAATTCGAACTTTTAATCCCTGCATTTGATGGAGTAAAGTGCAATTTTACTCCCTAGGGAGTAAAACTGTCCTTCGAGGGACTAAAGCGAAGTTTTAGTCCCGAGAGACATGTTTTACTCCCGCGGTATTAAAATTGCACTTTACTCCCTAAAATCAGGGATTAAAGTACGACTTTATGGGCACATGTGACGAAAAAAATTTTTATTGCATTATTTAATACTCTTAAGTGTCCTTTTTCTTTTAGTGCATTCAGATTTTACCTAATCAAATAGGAAATAGTTTAGAAGCAGAAGCAATTATTTTGAGTTATAGATCAACCATGAAACAAAATAAACTTTAAATTGAATTATCTCGTAAACTTTTTTCCCATGTTTTTTAATATTCAAAATGTTCCCAGTACTGCAATTTTCATCCGATTTTATTGTTGTTTCGCCATTTTGTTAGGAATAGAATAAAGAACAATTTGTGTTGACGGTATTCTGATATAATGTTTTTTTGCAAAGTTATAAACAAACAAAGTTGAAAATAAAGCAAAAAGTACCGAAAAATGACCGTTTTTTGCTATGTTTAAGGAAAAATAACCATAACTTTGGTATTTAAACGAAATTAAAATTTTTGTCAACACAAAATGTTCTCTATTAAATGCTAAATAGTTTAAACTATAAAAGAAAAAAATCGGATGAAAATTACGGTACCGAAAACATGTCAAAGTTGGTCTTTATTACAACATAAATTGTTAATTAAATAAATTTGTTAGTATTATTTTAGCAAAAGAAAAATCATTTTTTATCATAGAATATGATTCTGCATATAACTAAAAAAGAATTCTTGAAATTAGGTGGTAATTAACGTTCTTAGGGTTGAATGTCTCCTTAATTAAACGAAAAGTGCAAGCGATCTCTAAAATCTGTGCACACTAAAAACAAATGTCAGTATTCACGTCAAATGAATATATTACATTGCGCGCGACTTAAATACGTAAATTGTTTATTGTATGGTAGGAATATAACGCTTTTTTAATAATAATTCGTTTCATTGACAGGGAAATGCCACTTGAAATTTATGAAATCTCTTTTACCATAGATTCTGATTGCTGATCAACTGTACATTCTGCATCCATTTGTTCTAATGATTTTTCTTTTTCTTTATCGGATCTTTCCGTATGAACTGTCGAATATTCATCATGCGAGCTTTCATTTTTATCACTTTCTTCCTAGAAATATTTAGATTTGAACTTGAATAAATAAATTTGAAACAACATTGTTATAATGTCACTTGAAACCATAAACTGAGAAAAAAAAGACTAATTCTTTAAACAATAATTCATGTGTATGAGTTAAACAATAATCAATATGAATTATTATTAATTTGTTTGTTTTTATATTTTATATTGTTTATTGCAGAAAGGTTCAACCCAATTTGTCGTCTAAAGGATAAAATGTAATTTTAAATCTTACAAACTTATTATTGTTAAGTATTATATTCATATTTTTAATTAATAATTGCCACTTACGTCTTCATTGAAAAAGTAAGCATCAGCATCACGTTTCACATTATCTATCAGACTCTGAATTCTTGTCTATATTAGTAAAAAATATGCATAAATTTTTGATATTATTTAATTAAAAAATTAGTTCAAATAAAAAAACACCTGTAAAAGAAAGTTTTCTCTACAATCCTACACATTTTTAGCCTATCCAAACTGACATAAATCCTTAAAAAAACACTCATCAAATCAACTCAACTCTAACTCTACTGCTACTATATTTTTTGAATCGTCTAAACGTAAACTCGTGAGAATTTTTAAGTTGCTAACTCACCCCAGATGGGCTACAAATTGACAAATTGATAGAGAAAGGTTCTTTTTTACAGGAAATTATACTTTTTAATTTAATTTGAAATAGCATGTAAAAAAACGGCAAAGCATTTAAAGATATAAGTTAAAAATGCAGCGATGAGAATAACGTTACATTATTTGTGTGCAATACCTTTTCAGACTGTACTTTTTTTTGTTCATTTTCCATTTTTTCTTTCTTATCCAGTTTAGCGACATTTTCTCGACGAACGTTTGGAGTAAAATTTTTATTTTTAGGAATATGCATACGTTTTATGGACCCTGTTTCAATGTTACTAATAAAGCTTAGAACTTTTTCTGCGGATTCTGCAAACATTTTTATTTATATAGTATATTTTGTACCTAGGGCGCGAAGCGCAGCTTCGCGCCCGTGGTTACAACAATATTTTTTTCTCACACGTGCACG
>JABFPQ010000404.1:0-12017 GCA_022817265.1 Masnerella sp. ZL-2020
AATAAATAACAACGAAATTTATAAAATAACTGTTTTGATTTAACCGAACACTTTCGCGACAGAGAAAATGGTAGCCGTCTCTCGCGCGGGACTCGGGAGCAGACGAGAGAACCAAAAAGGGCTAGCGCTACACGTGCTCACTCACGCAACGTGTAGCCGCGCCGCGTCCGACATTCGATACTCGACTGCCCGTTCCTTCTCTCATCCGTCGTCGAATCACATTCGATGACCGCGCATCATGGCGCCTAAATCAAATCACGCCGTATATATCATTGTAGGCAAATAAAAGAATATAACAAGAGTTTCAATGAGTTCAAAAGAGTTTCAAAGATTAAAACTCGAAAGAGTTCGAAAGAGTTTCAAAGCGTGCAAAAGAGTTTCAAAGAGTGTTAACGAGTTCTAAAGAGTTTTAATCTTTGAAACTCTTTTGAACTCCTTGAAACTCTTTTGAACTCTTTGAAACTCTTTTGAACTCTTTAAAACTCTTTGGTCTCTTTGAAAAACTTTCGAACTATTTGAAACCCTTTCGAAGTTTCAAAAATCTGGAACTCTTTGGAACTCCTTGGAACTCATCAGAATTCTTTGTGAACTCTTTCGATGAGTGCCAAGTTGCCAACCATTGGTTACTTTATTACTATTTTATATTCGAAATTTAAAATGTTTCAATCGAATATGAAAAATTGAGTTGCATTCATACTTTCTGTTGCGTTTGTCCACCCTCATAGCCACGTTTACATAAATTTAATGTAAATATTATGTAAATTTTGTGTAAACTATTAACACAAAATTGATATCAATGTGCTTCCTCATTGTCATGCATATTTATGTAAATCGTATACACAATATATTTTTTAATAATTCTATTTATAAAAGTCAACGAACATTTGAATTTCTTCAATAATAAAAGATTTTTGCAATAATTTTTGTAAACAGTAATTTTTTTCAAAACATTGCAGAAATTTGTATACATCATATATATAAAATATGTATGTAAATTATGTGGCACAATGAAGAAGTACGTGGACGTAATTTTATGTAAATAGTTTACAAAATCATTGGTTATCAGGCAGTTAACCAATACATATAAAACACAACCAATTATTGTCACGCCCTTCAATGATTTACAAACAGAAATCTAAAAGAAACGTACTTCTCCCATGCTCCTCACACCAAAACGATTCACGACGATTGCAGCTGAATGATAGTTAAAAGTCCCTGTGCGTGAAGCCAGGGTGAATACTATAACATATAACTGTAACAATGAAGCATAAATAGAACTGGATTGAAATATGAGCTATGATAAGATAGTAAATAAAAGGGATGATAAAACTTGAATTGATTAGATATTTATTGAAAAATGAAGCTAAATGAAATGAAAAATATACTTGCAAAATCATAATGTGACAACTATTTAAATAATTCTATTAAATTTTATAAAAATTAAGACAACCTTTTACTGGTGACTTAATTCAAATAAATTGTTTATTAATAAAGCACACACTTTATCAGTTCGTTAAAATGTGAACTTTAATATTAACACGAGAATCTCAACAATCCTCATAGTTATTACTTGAAATATAGGAATGCATTTATGGAAATATATAGTACAGTAATATATTTTTGCATGAGATTCTGGTGTAAAAATCAAGCATTAATATTAACCATTCATTATATTTTTTTAGGCAGAAGCAAAATACTGTGCCTTTGAAATACATGGAGACGTAAAGTATTATGTGTAAGTTTACTTTTGGATATGCAACTATTTTTTCAATATTTAGCATATTAACCCTTAAATAGTCGCGTTGTTTTTAGTATCTCTTTTCCGTGTTTAAATGACATATACGAGTTTCTTTATCATTGGCGCCTGAGAGGCGCCACGCGACTAATTAAGGGTTAAGTGTGTGTATGACCCTTAGGACCAATCCCCTTAAGGCGAGCACTTAAGATGACCCCTTAACATGACCCCTTATTGTGACCCCTTAAGGTGATCCCTTAAGGTGACCCCTTAAGGTCAATCTCCTTCAGGTGACCCCTTAAGGTCAATTCCCTTAAAGTGACCCCTTAAGATTAAGCTTTAATGTGTCCCCTAAAGGTTAATCGTTGAAGAGACCCATGAAGGTCACACTCTATGTATAAGGTGACCTTATACATTTCCCCTCCTTCATCCCCCCTTCCCTACTCTATACCCCTATCTCTATCTCTCCCTTTCTTCCCCTCCTTTCCTGGGGGGGGGCAAGGAATTGAACAAGGTTTTCATTTCCGTGGCTAATATTACATTGAATGCTTATTATAATTCTATACCCAACGGGATATTTAAAAATAAACCAGTTTATGATCTGCCTATGAACCTATCATTTTTATAGGTTGATGAGAACTTGAATGTTCTACTTGGGAAAGTCAGAAAGATTGTAGGTTTCCTCCATCGTTCATCGACATGGGCACATAAGTTTGGAGACATTCAAAAAAACATTCAAAATTCCGCGTGTCCAGAAAAATTAATCGAAGATGTCGTGAAATGGTGGAACAGTCAATATGACATGATCGACCGCTTTCTTGAACTAAAGCAAGCTTTGATTTCGATTTTGAGCAAAACAAGTAATTTTTACCATTTATTATGTATATTTACAGTTATCTGTTATTAATTTTTGTAAGTTTCTTGTTTATTTATATTTGAATTAAAAGATGCTAATTTGTTGTGATTGGCTTAGAATAAAAATTTAATATCTTATTTGGTATTTACAACTATGTAAAAATTTTATTTATTTAAATATTTATATCTATTACAGCTATGCCTCATAAACTAACGGACAACGATTGGGACTTGATTGAAGTTTAAAAAAACATATTACACCCTATCAAAGATGCCACCGTTTTAATGAGCGCCGAAAAACAACCAATGCTTTCCGATTACAGGCCCTTGGTTGTGTCTCTCCTTCTAACGTACTTAACAGCTGAAGAGTTTTCTCAAAAAGAAGGACAAGATTTGACGCGAAAACTTTACCAGAATATATACAACAGATTTTCTTTCACGGAAAATCATGAAATTGTATTGAATTCGATGATTCTCGATCCTCGCTATAAAGACCGATTTTGTGATACTCCTGAGGCAAAGGAGCAGATTCGCGAAAATTCTTTGGAGAAAGTGGTGTCTTTGCTTACAGAGGACCAAATTATCAACTTCGCCGAAAAAAATGAAACTGATCTTCAAGGTATATAAAACAAGATTTTTTAAAAAATAATTTATTAACTATTTATTTATTTTGAAATAAATTACCAACTTCGCTTTAGACATACATTTTTAAATCTTGTTTATTAAATGTATAGCTTTAACTAGAATCTGTAATTTATTATATACTATTTAATTTTTAAGAACACTAAACACAGTATTTTGAAAAAGTTTTTCAGTGAATCTTTTGTGAATTCTCTATCAAAGCTATCATATTCGTAAGTTTTTATCTTTCATAATATTAATTTAATAAAATTCTCAATTTATTTTATGAAACTTTCTTTAAGTCACATCAATCGTAAACGTAATTAGATATCTGTATCCGGTGACTACACCT
This sequence comes from Masnerella sp. ZL-2020, assembly GCA_022817265.1. Taxonomy (NCBI): domain Eukaryota; kingdom Metazoa; phylum Arthropoda; class Insecta; order Hymenoptera; family Scelionidae; genus Masnerella; species Masnerella sp. ZL-2020. The sequence continues at coordinate 3,564 of JABFPQ010000404.1, forward strand.
TATTATTCTTTGATTTTGCCAAAACGGCATAGTTTGCACCTGGACACGTTGAATCGGGTGATCGCGTACGGCCCAATTAGATTCGGCGCATCGGTCCCCTCTTTACCTAATTAATAACTTATAAATATATGTTCCGCCTAAAAAAGGGCGCAGTCCCAAGACACTCGCCCGCGAACACGCCGCGACATGCGTAATTAATACAGTACAAGTTAATAGTAGGCAGTCCCCAGATACTGACCCGCGACTACACGGTGACATGTGTAAAGCAATTCTATAAGTTATCATTAAGCAGTCGATACGACAACCAGCCCGCGAAACACGCCGCGACACGCGTTAACAATATTATTGTCACACCCATAAGTGGTCGATTAGTTCTTATATCTTAACCAGCGCCCACTCCTGGGTTAAGTTCGCTGAATTCGAATTTGTTGTCAAGAATGTTTTTTTGCAACTACAAAGCGGTAAAAATAGAACTTATTGCTACCACGGGATCGAAAATTTCTACTATTGTACCACTCTCGCGTGGCGAAAAATAACTTTTCAGCACTGGCGGAGCGGCGAAATGTGGAACTTACGTCAAGCTCGTGCCGCAAGGCGGCACTCGTGCCGTAAGTTCCACATTTCGGACTCCGCCGGTGCTGAAAAACAACATATCGGCCTGTGGCGCAGTGGCACCTTCGGACGTAATATACTATTGGTCGCACGGGCGCACTAGCGCCCTTCTCTAAAATATACTTTCTTAAACCGCCCTTTAAAATCTATAAATTACGTGGTTTTCTTGATAATTCTATCAAATTTCCGATGTAATCAATGAAATATAATTTTTTAAATAACAGTCTTATTTTAAATCAACCTAATATATGTTATAATTTTGATAAGCAGAAACAACATATTAAAATATGTTAAATAATGTTTATAATAAATAGAAATGAATTCAATTTTTTGGGTTGTAATAAATCGGAAATATAACAAGCAGACACTAAGTGAATATCAAGGGTCGCGCAAGCGACCCGACGAGGCAAGGTTTCGATAGTGATTATTATTATCTTATATGTAAAATGTAAATGTAAATGACAATAGCTGCGCGACAATCTTTACGCGAATTTTGTTCGCCCATCTCTTTCCAATCCACGTGACCTAATGAAGCGAAGACAAAGATGGAAGCATGATTTCTCATTTCGTTTGTCTGCCCCCAGTGCTGCCACAGGCGGAAAAATTTGTAAGAGTACAGCAATATGGCCGCCGTGAACTGTCAGCTGACAGTTGTTCAACAACGCTGCGACGCACGCGACAAGACCAACGCGAACGTGTTTCCTGATTCGCCGCGATTTTTTCTTATTCGCCGTGTTCGTCGTGACTGTGTGAATCGTTTTGTGAATCGATTCACAAACATTTCGTGAATCGTGCTTGCCTTCGTCCACGCGGTCAGTTACATAACATACACAACGTGCTCGAGTTTTGCTGGTTGATCGCCGAAAAATAAGCCATAAAATAAATAAAAGGTATTATAAAAAATAGTTAACTCTTTCATTTTTTAGTTTTCACGATTTTAGGTTAATTTGTGCGCATCATTTAACTGTCAAAGTGATGATATTGTAAATTTAATAAACATAAACAATCTATTCTCAATCATAATGTAATTAAAATGTATAATTATTTTGCTTTTCAGGTTATGTAAATGTTTTTATAGTAGCTTTTATTAGAATTTCTTAACATCTTTTTTGCAATTTGAGTTTTTGTTGATTTTTTCTTATAAATCTAAACAAGTTGATATTAGTGACTAAGGTTATGTCTGTCATAACATTAATGGGAATGGTTTAATTACAGTAAAATAATGATGATTTTAATAATAATTTAATCATTAGATAATAATTTTTATTACCTGAATCTAATAATTTATGACCTAAATATATAAATTGTCTAATTTGATAATAATGTACTCAAATATCTATGACATTAAGTACATTATTTATGATAAAAATCAATGTTATATATTAGGTCTTTTTTGTAAAAAAATTAAAAATGTGAAGAAGAATTATTTTTCCTATTAAAAAAGAACACTATCATTTATTACATTTTTATCTAACAACTGTCTTTTATTAAATCTACAGATCCAAAATTATTTTTCGTCGAAAAGCTTAGTAATGGGCAAACAGATTTGACACGTGCAATTTTTTACATACTCGTTGACACGAGTCACATTACATACATTTTTGATCTTGATAAATTACAAATGCAATTTTATTTTTGAAAATTTTTAATAAAAAATTTTAAAAATGATAATTGCAAAAAACGAATGAGAATTAACCCTGATAGCCAGATTTGAATAAATTTTGAGTAAACATGAAGTAAACGCGAAGTAAACGTTTTACGTAAACTTTACGTCCAGAAGCTTCCGCCATTTACAACAATTTTCTTATAAATAAAATGCATGAATTTTGTTTTACATATAATATATATCGTATTTACAAACAAAAAGAGAATAAATGAATGTGTAATTTTTACACATTTTAACCCAAAATTAACACATTCCTGAGGTGTTAATTCTATTTTTTGCTAAAAAATGACCAAAAAATAAATAACGGTTTTCCGTGTTTTTAGATCATCAAAAGTATGATATTGAATGGTATAAGGAATATAATAGTACTTTTATGAATAAAAAACGACGAAAAGTCAGAAACAAACATTGATGTAACTTTTAAAATATTAAAGTTATTCCACTATTAACGACAGTTTGGGTAAAAAAAGACCCAAATACCTTAGGAAGGTTAAAGAATAAAATATTTAAAGCTTAGGAAATAAAATAATAATTATTAAGTGAGATTATAATTTATTTCACTCAAAATACAAAACGAAAATAGTATTAACATTTTATATAAACATTAAATAAAATTCTAAAAAAAAATTATAATTTCATAATTCTAAATTTCTTCCTCGTCTTCGTCTCCAAAAATTTGATTTTCGTTTACAAGCAATTTTTGTCTTGTAGATCGTCTTTGTAACGTATTCCTATGTCGTTGCTGAGCTCCTTTGATTGAAATCTTCATTTCCTCATCAAAAAAATTTTTCGTAGGGCTTTGGAACAAATTATTTCCTTTTACTGCATCTATAAATAATAAGTTTTGTTTTTTCACAATGTATACAATATTATTTTTTATTTTAATTTCATTGCTTTAATAAAATAATTAGTTCAAAAATATAAAATAATAATTGGTAAAATAATGTAAAAGTTGAAAATTTTTCATGAAATAAATATATTTTGGAAGATTTTTTTCTGAAGTGATCATTTTCTTGCAATAGTTTTCCTACAAATTAAAGTCCCCGTTATTTACAACAAATGTAACTGTTAATGAAGTGTGGATAAATTTTGAAATAAAATCAGTCGAAAAATGTAGACAAAATTAATTGAAAACATTTTTAATTCTGGTACAAAATTTTCAAAACCTACTAAAAAAATAAATCAATACTTTTTCAATGATTGCCTAAGTACAAAGTTCTTAAACAAGAAAATACATAATCTGCTATTTATTAAAATATGTTTTTAACTTTCTAAGATAATACCTTCAATCATTTTTACCAATTTGCAGCGACATAAAGCTAATTTCAGTACTTCACCGTTTTTCTTGACTCCAAACCATGAAAAGTGGTTATACAAAACTTCGTCCTTTACCATAGCTTTCAAACATATTCTTATAGTTTCTCGAACATTGAATCCACCAAGATTAATTAAATACGACACCTAAAAAAGAGATAAATAAATATTAATTTGTATACATTTATAAAAATATTTTTATCCTTTTCATGTGAAAAAATGGCGATTCATAATTGTTATAAAGTCAACCTTTGAGATAACAAAATTCACACAAAATGTTAACCAGTATTTTTTGAAAAAAAAGAAATTATATAATAATATAATTTTATAAAAATTATAAATAATTATTATTTTTAATTGTACTTCTTAATTTATACTTACAATATTATCATACGCTTCGTCTGAGATAGTTTGCAAGAGTTTTACAGCTTCTAGTGTTTTGCATGGAATTTCATTTGGCTTTGGAATGTTTCTTTTTTGACGCTGAATCACACCTTTAATGTATTTCACATCTTGGCTTATTTGTTTCAGAGTTCCGACCCTGAAATAAATACCAATTAATATTCCTGCGATTAAATAACTAAAAGTTTATAAACATAGATTTTCAGCATTTAATTGTTAATTAGTACATTTTTAATTAATTGCTTCTTTAAAATAAGTGGATATACCAAAGACAAAATAAATAGCTTTATAAATCTTATTCATGTAAATATGTTGTTTAAATATATCGTTAAGGAGACGTGCAACCCAAATGGCTAAAATTGCTAATAATCAGCCGATCATACATAATTTTTTGTAGTATATAACTAGTCAATTAGTAGATATTAATTATGTAAAAAAATTGCACCAATGATTATTAAAAAAATGTTTATTTATTGACAATAGCTCAAAAAAGGGCTATTTTCAAAACGCTCCAGAGAACAAATTTTATTCTCGATTTCAATTTTTATGATTTTAAATTGTTCGTTATATTATAAAAAACAAATTGCACAGACAGAATTTCAAAATACCTTTTTTTGAAAAAGTTATGATAAATTTACTTAGATTTTACACGAAAACCCGAGAAAATCGAGTATTTTAGAGTGTTTTGTGCCGTTTATTGTTATTAATTTTGTTAATAAACAATATATCGAAAGTCTGTCTGTGCAGGTTGTTCGTAACGTTTCACTGAATACTTGGAAAAAACAATAAATCCAATTGCATTGAAATTAGGATCCCTGGAGATTTTCAAAGATTAAAAAACTTTCTATTCTTTAAATTAGATTTAAAGATTTATTTAGTTGAAATAATGTAATATAATTGAAAACAACACTGATCAAAATTGAAATTTTAATTACACCATTTGATAGAGGACACTTCAAAGATACTAAATATGCAATAAAAAATCTTTCGCATTTTTTTCGTTTTGACCAATTTTGGGTTGCACGTCTCCTTAAACCATTTTCATTCTGACTATTTGCTATTATTCAACATACTGATTATCTTCATTGCGATGTCCGTTAATCGGTGTGTTTTCAGGTGTTCCTTCAATAAAAGAGTTATCAGAAATAGATGGGTTTTGAATAGTTGAGTTTTCCGACTCGCTGCCATGTTCGGAATCGTTGTAAATGTTACGCCTATCACGTTGATCAGAGTACTCCGACGGAGTATCTAGTTCGGAAGGCCCGTCGTTACCATCATAAGTCCGGTCGCTTTCTTCATTCTGAGATCCGTCATAGTTATCTCCCTCTGGCGGAATGGTTTCCACTTCACTCTCTCTCAAATCTTGTTCATCAATTTCCCCCTCTTCTAAGTTTTCTTCATTTTGAATTTTTTCTTTATTTGATCTCTTGTTTTTGTCCTGGGTTGCATTATTGAAATATCCTAGTTCAATGATCATAAATATATTTATAAGCAATAATTCATTTTATTTCATTGATGAACAAATATTAAAATACTGTTTTGAAATTAATCAATTAATTAATCAATTAATACAAAATGAGCATGAAATTCATATATTAATATTTATTATATTTTTAGAAGTGTAATAAAATGTTGGTTAAGGTGATTTCTCAGTTCCACTTCCACATCGAAAACGCGCGCAGCTACTTTGTCAAATCTAAGCAAAAATTGAAATAAAAAAGTATATTAGGACAATCTATAGAATTGAGCGATTGTTCTAATATATTTTGTTTTGTAAACAAAATGTTTTTGCTCGTGAAGTAGCTGCGCGCGTTTTTGTAAACAAACGCATCTGAGAAATCACCTTAAACCCTAGCGGGATCAATCCGACCAGATTCGGTCGGATTTCGGTAGGATTACGGTCGAATTTTTTAAAAACGTACTTTTACTATCAATAATGTATTTTATACATGTTTACATGTTTCATGGATTATCAATCATCAATACGATGTATGAAATATTTTTAAATTCAAAATGGCGGATCCAATATGGCCCAAATTTTATTAAATATAGTTACAATTTTGTTATTAATTATTTTTGGAAATACTGAATTCAAATTTGATGGTCAACTTTCAACATTACTTAAATTTGTCCAAATATTAAAAATTTTTCAAATTTCTCTAAATTCTTCAAATATTTTAAAATTTTTTAAATATTTCAAATTTACCGAAATTTTTTAAATTGTTCAAATTTTTCGAATTTTTCAATATTTTTAAATTTTTAAAATTTTAAATTTTCATACATTTTTATATTTTTCCAAATTTTCAAACATTTTCAAAAATGTTCAAATATTTCCAAATTTTTTAAATTTATAAAAATTTTCCAAACCTTTTTAAATTTTCCATTTTTCTCAAATCATCTAAATTTTTTAAATATTTTAAAGTTGTTTAAATTTTCGAAATTTTTCAAATTTTCCGAATTTTCATTTTTTTCAAAGTTTGAAAATTTTGAAATTTTTTAAATTCTTCAAATTTGTATACATTTTCATATGTTAGCAAATTTTCAAACATTTTCAAATTTTTCCAAATTTTTTAAATTTATAAAAATTTTCCAAACCTTGTTGAATTTTTCAAATAGTTTCATTACTGAATATTTCAAATTTTCCAAAAATTTTTAAATTTTCAGTTTGTACAGTGATAATTGCTGAACTGTTCATTAATAAGTGGACAAATTCATGAAATAGGAAAAATTACTGAGCTCACCATTAAAAATTACCAAACTATACTTTAAAATTTATTGACATTCAGTAAAATTTACCAAAGAATTTAGTAATATTTATCGAACATTTAAGTAATTTTTTACTATACTAAGCAAAAAAAAACTGAGCATTTTGAAGAGGTCCAAAAATTTGTCATTTTTAGATGTAGGGCATTTCGTTCATTTCCATCGTAGAAAAAAACGGCGAATTTCCTCTAGAGATATACCCCTCTCCTACAAAATGAGCTATCAAGCATATATTTTGATTTGATTAAACCCCCTCCCCCCAACCCTTATCAAAATTGGGCGTGTTTTGAGTTTAAAAAGTCAAAGCATGAACGGCTCTACGGGATTTATCGGCAATCGTAGGACTTGAACAAGGTCACAATGTTAAAGGTTATCCAATTCCCTACAATTTGTCTCAAAGAGCGACGATTTTGGCCTTATAATAGCCAAGCTATGGCCATTTTAATTAAAAAAGCCGTATTAAAATTTGGTGTTCTTTACATAATTGGCTGTAAATTATGAACTCAATTTCATACAAAATCACGGTAATGCGTTTTTAATTTATTTGAGCATTTGAAACAGACATTTTTTCAAATAGTCATAACATGGTCATTTGTAGGCCAAAATAGGCGCTCTTTTTTCAAATTGAAGGGAATTGGATGAGCTGTGAGATGGTGCATTTCATTTAACGTTTATTTCCGGAAACGATGTTGGATAAGGAGTTTGTAGTATAAACTTTCACGAGGAAAAATTTAAAATTTTAGCCCCCCTGTATGTATTTAATAAACTTTAAAACTAACTTTTTTGTTAATAAATAACCGCGGCTAAACATTTAAGTTTTTACCGCGCTCACACTTACATAACCCCAAATTTGACTTTTTTATTTAACCTAGATATATGCATCAAGAATATCGAAACACGCTCTTTATCTCACTCTTGATCATGATTTTATTTATCACTAATATAAAAATTTTAATTTACTGCATTTTTAATTTTTTTTATTATAAAAAACGTCATGTGAACGCCCAATGCTAAGAATTTTCCTAAACAATCTTGCAAACTTTGTTATGTTTACATTATGTTGGTAACCATGAACCAATCGGAAGGGACTTAACGATCACCGCCTCCAACTTCCGTATAACATGCCCCTTTCTAGAATAGATGAATGGATATTTGTAAATATTTGAAAAGTTTGGAAAAATTTGAAAATGTTTCAAAATTTTTGAGAAATTTAGAAAATTTGAAAAATTGTAAAATTTGAAATTTTTTGAAAAGTTTAGAAAATTTGAAAAATTCGGAAAATGTTTGAAAAATTTAGAAAATTTGGAAAACAAACATTTTAAAACATTTGGAAAATTTAAAATATTTTTGAAAAATTTGAAAATATTTAAAAATTTTGGAAAATTTGAAAATTTTGGAAAATTTTGGAAAATTTGAAAATTTTGGAAAATTTAAAAATTTTGGAAAATTTAAAAATTTTGGAAAATTTGAAAATTTTGGAAAATTTTGGAAAATTTGTAAATTTTAGAAAATTTAAAAATTTTGGAAAATTTAAAAATTTTGGAAAATTTGAAAATTTTTAAAAATCTGAAAATGGTTGGAAATTTGAATTAAGTTCCGGCATTTTGAATTTGGACCTCCGAAGTATGAATCTTTCATACATCGGATTGATGATTCATAATCCAAGAAACATGTAAACATATATAAAATACACTATT
>JABFPQ010000405.1:0-12023 GCA_022817265.1 Masnerella sp. ZL-2020
GTATCCTCTGATCACGAGTCTCGCTTTGAATTTGTCTATAGACCCATCTGCGTTGGTCTTGATTTTGTAGACCCATTTGCTCGAAATAGCCCTTTTTCCTGCAGGTAGATCCACCAGCTCCCAAGTACTGTTTTCCCGTAGAGCGTTCATCTCGCGATTCATGGCCTCAATCCAGCTCTCCCTGTCAGTCGACTTCATGGCATCACTGTAGGTATCTGGTTCCTGGAAAATCGTCGATGTATGCATCACAAAATCCTGGAACTTCTGTGGAGGTTTAAGATGCGCGCGGTCTCGCAGCTTCCTTGTAGAACCGTCACCTTCATCTGATTCTGGTGTAAGTGTTCGATCGCTGTCACTGTCGTTGACATCCCAGAATTCATCCTCCGTTTCAGCTTCTTCTTCACTGTGATGTTCAATGTCATCTGGATCCGTGGACTTCGTTTCCTCTGGTTGTTGTGGATCTTCGCTGCCTCCCGGAAGTACGGCCTCCTTCTGTTCCACCAGTTTTTCCTCGAAGATGACGTCTCTAGATCTGAAAAGTTTACCTTCTTCTTCACAGTAAACTCTGTATCCATCGTCGTGATCATAGCCGAGGAGGATTCCTTTGATGGCCTTGCGATCCATTTTGGACCTCTGCTGCTTCGGAACATGGACATAACAGGTAGACCCGATGACCCGAAGATGTTTCAAACCTGGTTTCTTACCATACCAGAGTTCGAACGGAGATGTTCCCTGAAGATGAGTAGGACCTGTCCGGTTGAGGATATAATTAGCCGTGCATATCATCTCAGCCCAAAGTTCCTGAGGAATATTTCCATGCGCGTGCATCATTGCTCTGGCCGTTTCCACAACCGTGCGGTTTTCCCTCTCACTGGAACCATTTTGCTCCGGAGTGTAAGGCATTGTAAGACGTTGCACAATGCCTTTTTCCTGTAAAATTTTTCTTACGTCTTTGTTGTCGAACTCCTTGCCATTGTCACTCAACAGCTCCTTGATGGTGTGCCCCCTCGTTTTCGCCTCAGCAAGGAACTGGTTCAGCTTCTCAGGAACCTCTGATTTTTGCCGCAGGAAGTAGATGGCTCGGAATCTTGTATAGTCGTCCTTGAAAAGCACGAAGTACCTAAATCCAGACATCGATTCTTGGAATGGACCGCAGACATCTGTGTGTATCCGCTCTCCCGGTTCCGTTGACCTGGATCTCGTCCCGAAGGGTAAGCGGTGAGCTTTACCGTAGACGCAGCCTTCACACAGCTCGCTGTTCATTTCCACGTTGACGCCTAACTCCTTGCTCAGGAGTGACTTGATATGGCGCTTGTTCTGATGACCAAAGCGCTCATGGTACAGCTGCAGCAAACTTTCCTTACCAACAAGATTTACTTCAGCAGAACTGGGATTTACACTCCTCACGGCCAACTTGAAAAGTCCTCCATTCCGCTGACGAGCTCCCACCAAGATCACCTTGTCGTTGACTTTGAAGTTGCAAACTTCAGCTGTTGAAATGAATTGGCTTTCCGATTGCTTGTCCTGAGCTGACAGCACGGAAAACAGATTCTTCTTGATCCCAGGCACGCACCAGACGTCAGCCAAAGTGATTTTCTGCCACTGCCCATTGACTGCTGCTTCGATGTCTACTTCACCTTTCCCTGTTGCTGCAATCTTTTCACCATTTGCTGTGGTAACCGAGTGTTCGGTTGCAAATGACTGGAACGTTCTAAAACAATAGCGATCATTCGCAATATGGCTTGTTGCACCATTATCTACATACCAGTCATCCCTGCTACTCGAAGATTCAGCATTCATAACGGTTGAAGTGACCGTCATCAGTATCATGTTTGTGTCGGACTCCGGTTTACCAGGCTTCGGAGGACGACCATCAGCAATCCATTTTCTGCATACTTTTATAATATGACCGGACTTCTTGCAGTAGTTGCAGATTATCTTCTTCTTCTTTTTCGCAGAATCGCTTGACGCTCCATGGGACGGCTGCTTTGATGAATCCGCAACGAGGGCCTGTTGCGCAGATGATCCACTCTTCGTGCTCAGTGCCTGTTCATATGCGCACAGTTGATTGGTCAGGTTATCAACTGTACGTTCACCTTTGGACATCAACATCCAGCTTGACTTAAATGAAAAATAGTCATCTGGTAGAGTACCTAAAATCTTACAAATCAAAAACAAATCTGGCATTTCTGGGTTATTTTTATCATCCTTAGCCATTTCCGTTTTTAACTCACTCCATAACGTCTTTAGTTTCGAAATGTGAGTGGTTACATCGTCTTCAGGATTTCTTTGAAAACTAAAGAACTGCAAACACGTGTTGTATACTTTGTCCTCAGAAATTCCATCAAAGATTTTGTGTAACTCTAGCCATACTTCCCGAGAACTGGAGAGACGCATTATCTTTTTCAATGTGTCTTCTGTCATGTTGGTGGTTAAAATTATCAAAGCATTGCAATCTGCTTTTTGAAATTTTTCCAGTGCAGTTTGATAAGCCGTTCTTTCTTCTGTAGTTGCATTATCGGAAATTGCACTTGGTGCCACTAACCTGCCTTCAATTACATCCAGAGCTCCGGGGACTCCTCGTAGACATATAGAAATTTTGTATTTCCATGTGCTCCAGTTTGCCTTTCCTTCCAGAAGACCGACGTTAATTATTCTGGATGAATCCATTCTTCTAGCGCTGTTTGAGTCTTCACTGCGTCGATCCAAAGTTCACGGCGTGGGTTGGATAACCTCAAAATCGTGCGCGTGGGTTGGATAACCTCAAAACCGTACGCGTGGGTAAGATAACCTCAAAGTCGGACTCGCGGAGATAAGTTTTAATAGTTCGAAATTTATTGTATTTTATTGTTGTTAACTTTGCGAAACTGAACCCATAACCTCTTGGAAATTAGTGATCAACAACAACATAATTTACAATAACTATTTATTTATAATACAAACACGGTACAGCACGTTATACGTCTCGTTGAGAAGTGACCGATACATGAGCTTGTTCGGTATGAGCATACAAATTGTGTTCATAAAGACACTAATGAGTAAAATTAGAAAGAGAGAGAAATATTCTCTAGTGAACCTTGTTTTAGTAAACGTACAAAAAGTAACTATAAGAAACTATATCAGTTATTAAATAATACAAAGATGTGTAATACATCAACACCTATATTATGACTAAAATTAATGTAAACGAAAAACATTTAAATTATAATAATTATTAACTTTATATTTTTTAAACCTATTTCAAAGAAATGAACTGAAAAATAAAAGATTATTTAAAAAAAGATTTGCAAAACAATCAATATATGCATATTATCGAATGTATAAATATAATAATAAATTTCACAAAAAATTGTATTCACACTATGAAGATGTAAAATAAATTGCACATTTGTATTGAACATTGAATTTTATATTTATTAACACTGTATGATTCTATTATGATACAGTAAAAATATTTTTATTTAAATACATGAAAATTACGGACATAGAAAATTCATACAAATCTATGAAGTTTAATTGCAATATTGTACATAATTCATTTTTTAACTTTAATATTACGTAATAATGAGGAGTAGAATAACTTTTTCGATACAAACTGCTGCATAGTAAACTTAAAACAATTCGCTTGAGTATCCGATGAAATTGTTCAAATAATGTTTGGGTGAATATGTCATAATTCAATCTTATAAACGAGATCGTGATCGCCAAATTTCTATAAGTTTCTATATTAATTTTTCTAGATACATAAAATCGCAAATTGTTGACATCTGTTATGAATCTCTATCGTTTTATGTTTATTAAATAGTTCTTTTCATAACAAATTACAAATGGTCTTATCTAAAAAAAATCTGATTATTTCCTGATTCCATTACTTATAATACGCAAATATACACATGGCTTGTAAATGATAACCTGAATTGAAAAGTGAATTGAAGCTAATTATATGGAACTCATAGTTGTCAATCACATTTGTAATTTTTATTTTAATTTTTCACATTATTCTAATGAATGACTTGCCTTCAAATGGCTCGGTTTTAAAAGAGCTTCTACTCGATTGAGACAATTCTAAGTATAAACACGATGGGATTTGTAAATCTCTAGACGCTTTTAAGCACAATAATGAACAAATGCAGTTACACATTACACAATAGTGGTTTAATGAAATATTTGACAAAAAATATAAATATAAACTGAAGAAAAATAACATGAACGAATTGAAATGAGTATATTGAATTGGGCCATTAGAGTGCCCATATTATTGTAAAATTAACGACAAACGATTAAATGAAAATAGGAACTCAAACGAATAAGAATAGAACGAAGAGGAACGCCAAAGACGATGTGGTAATCGTTTCTTGTTACTTTTGCTTTGAAACGACGTGAATCAATGTGAATGATTTAAGCGCTACGTATTGTAGTTGCGCGTGAAAGAGCAGCATTGCGTTCTAGATTTGACATTGTTACTACGAAGTCGAAATCGGAAGAGATGCTCTTTCATTTGAGGTTTGACGAATTTCGTCTCGAGACACTGAGTTTGTTTAAATACCAAACAAAAGGAAAATGAAATAAATAGCTTGATAATTCAATTACATCGAATGATTCGAGTCAGAATGAGAAAGTAAAGAGTGTATCGTAGGGTATAATGCGAAAAAAATAGTCCAATTTCAAGGTATATTGATATACATTGCTTTTATTTATTCTATGTAAAATCGCAATATTATACATTTATAATACTCAATGTCTCTCGGAAACAAATACAAAATTGAAAAAAAGAGAAACTCCAATTAAAAAATATGAATATAAACAAAATGCAAAGCAATCAAAACGAGAAGCAAACCATAATTCACAGTACATTTCCAAAAATGCAAATCATAAAGTAACGAAGCCCGTCTCCTCCGAAATCCTCCGAAATCCTCCTCATAAACATTGTCACAACAGTTGCAACTGGAAAAACGGTAAATCTTTATCATTTTTGAATGATTTTTTACGTGAGTGTTTGTGAATGTAAAAACTGCTCTCAATTTATTCAATTCTTTCCTTTGAACATATGTAATTTTCCATCATAATTTATTTATTTCTTGTTTTATTTTTAAGGTTTATAATGACGTATCTTATCACTTCGTTCTGTCCATTATAAAAAACATTTTCGAAAATGATTCTCCTCGTTTTGTGACTATTTTGTCGTTTTCTACATTCTATACACTAATATACAAGTTATGTAAATAATTTTACTTATCAGTTTGTCTTGTTCGTCCCACTTATCTAGTTATTTCTAATATGGAATACAATGTTTTTCATTTTTTTGTGTCATTCATAATCCCGGTTTACTGTTATGTATCGCCAACTCGTGCTATCAAATTTTACCAAAAATTTGCGCTCGGATGGTGAACAATTCAAAATTGAGGAAATTATAATATTCTTACTTAATGGAAAACGTAATAGTTATCTCGCCACAATTGAATCCACAATAATCATAAAACAGGTAAAGAAAAATTAGAAGATATAGTTTCAATATTTATACAATTTACAAGTGTTTTGAATCGAGAATTATATTTTGCACAAAATATACAGTAGCTTAATTATATATATCTCTGCCTTTCTCCGTTCTTTTTTATCTTAATTTCGTAGAACGACATAATTTAAAAGAAAATCGAGGAAAACAATGAATATCCGATGAACACGAGACGGCAACGCATGAGTTTACATACAGATAGATACAGTCACAAGCGATGCCTCGCACGAGATATAACTCAATCTTCAATTGGGCATTCAAAAATTGAGTTTCGGTTCTCTCGCGATTCTCCAACGTGCAATACATTATATCCTTTAAATATATATACGTATGCATCGTACAAAGTGAACGTCTGTCGACGATACATAATCTATGGTAGTCAAACATTTGTTTACGCCATTTCATTATGAAAATTACCGTTTTGTCCAGCACTAATCAAACAAACGACGGTTATCAAAATTTGACCATATGAACAATTTGATGCGATTATCCTGGTTTACATTTTCATAATTTTGCATACACAAAATTTAAACGTACATTAGTTTCTTACGGTATTGTGAAAAATGAAAATACATTGTTTCAAGATTTACATCGATTGTAACGTCGCACAATGTGTATTATCGAAATGAAAATATACGTGAAATCTCGCGCAAAAAGTTGACATACATTTTACAAAAATCGTACAATTTAAAAACAAAAGTTCGTCGCCAGACATTCGCGCCGTAGATTATATACATACACATATTTTTAACCGACTCTGATGAATAGTGAATGTTTTGTTGTTGTGTATCTGCAGTGTCGTTTGAGGGGTATGACTTATGAGGGAAGGGAGGGGGAGAATAGCGCGCTACTGTACATCAGTCTTAATATCAGGGCGCACCATTCCCAAAGATGTTAACCGATTTTCATTACGAAAATGTCGATATCTGTCCGTTTTATTTTCCATTTCAATTTGTTTAAATATATACATATACACATATGCATATATATTTATATATCAACATCCGTTTACACTAGCGCCATGGCAGTTGAATTCGGTAGGTGTATGATTGTGAATATATATGGGTTGTGTTTGTGGTATGTGTGTGTGCGTGTGTGTGTGTATGTGTGTATCATGTCTCGTAAGTGTATACAAAGTGATGTCTTTGCCGTTGTTGCAGTTGTTAATCATCTGTACTTATCGTGTAATGCACGTATCCTCTTGTTATAAATGTTCGTGTGTATATATATGTTCTACAAGTGGGAATTCGCAGATCTTTCATATATATAATACAATTAGCGTGTAGTAGTAAAATCATATACAATTGTTACAATATTTAAATAGTACTTATTACATATATTATACCATATCAATAGGTCTAAGGTATACATATACAGAGAGAGAGAAGAAAGATATTTATATATTTATATATATATATGTATAATATATATATACATATATATACGATTTAATATTTATAATAATTATGTATATATATATGTATATATAACCAATATTTATAGGATCACTTAATGTTTTCACGCATGTTGCGCCGTGCAAAAGACCTAGTCAAAATCAAATAAGAGTTTGAATTGCACGACGCAACGCGACACCTTAGCGTCCGATTCGCTGGTCAACAATTGTGTGCGCTCTTCCGATCGGTTAGTATACAAAAACTCACATTTACAAGCATTTCTTTAATGCGAGTTAGCAAGTCGGTTAACACAAATGTACAGTTAAGTGCATATAATGTACAGAAAAAATACAACTTTACATCGTTCTGGAGAGTTTGCTCTTACAAATTTCAAGTGACAACTTCGATTCGGAATTGCGCGCAAACTTTTGTCGACCGCGAGCGCGTACTTTCGCGATTCCTCGGATTTTACTTTCTTCAGTTCGTGTTTGTAAAAGCGGATTTTTACTATTTCTGGTTGCAATGAAACAACAAAACCATTAAGACCGTAAAGTTGTTCTTTCGTCAATACTGAACTAAACACGAGGGACGTAAAGTGTCGCGTGAAACGTAGCGATTTCCTGACAACTCTCAATTTCTGTCGGGCTCAAACTTGCCCGCAAACTTGACGTAAAATAACGAAATGTACACTGAAAATGTTCAAATGCTAGTAATTGAAAGCAGCTCAGTTTTTATTTTGTTTAGCCGTATTTTTGTTTGTTTTTTTTTCTTTTTTCATCAATCCTCGGTCGCTTTCTTTTGTTTTATACATGGCAGCGCTTCACATTCGAATAAGCGCGTTACCAATTATATATCGTTCTCGTTTTTTTTCTTTTCCTATATAAAAAATGTACACTATTTATAATAAAAAATCGATAAGAATTTTCATTTTCTCTTCAAGGACTTTGATTTGAGTAGACAAAAAAGAGGTTGGGTGAGGGTAAGGAATTGTTTGCTCTATATATATAATATACATACATATAGACATGTATATACATACATATAAAGCTCACTTTCGTAAGGATGTTGCTAACGCATTCTATTTGCACTAAAAATGTTGAACAAACGAATTGTTTTGCGTGATTACGTGTTCTCTATCCCATTAACTCATTCGATGAAGAAATTTTTGACGGTCTTAACTTTTTGCTACGGCCCGATCGTTAGGAGCCTGCCAGGGAATCTATCTTGTACATTATTTCTCCACAAGTGGACATGTCTTATTTTCTTCACCAAACAACATTCCAAGCGTTTGCATTACCGATAAAATTAAAGTTTGGAAAAATAAAAAAATGCACTACTGAATTTCAATTAAAATATTATTGTGTTGAAATAATTTATATAAAGCAACAATTGTGACCAATTTACAAAAAGCAAAAAAAATGTTGAACTAAAAGAACCGATTCCAATAAAACAAATTTAGACGTCCGAATAATAATTTGGTTTCTGGAGTTAAAGAATTTCTACGATAAAAGCAAACAACTTGTGGTTCTTTAGTGTTCCATTAGTGTTCCATTCGCGTGCGTGGACAGGGATGTGTATGCGTGTGAGTGAAAGATTTTTTTTACTTGTATGTATATGTATACATAATAATATACTTAGTAAATATTAATTGGCGATAATGCATAATCGAAAGAGGTACAGGAGGACATTTGAAAAAGAGAAAGAGAGAGATGGAAAATGTTTAACAAATATTGATATTTGCAATAATATGAATGAATAATTATTATAATAAGGATGTTATAATGATGAACTAGTGATAAAATAAGGATATTAAAATATGAATAATAATGATTATAATAAACGTAGTAATGATAGATAATATAATGGTGATGACGAAAGATCACGACACCGTCTTACGACAGTTAAGGTATAAGGTAGAGATTTCTTTTTGTCAATCCTTAATCACTTTCCTTCATTTGATAAATATAATAGTCAATGTAAATGTATGACGTGCATGTTATGTGTCGCAAGGCGTACAAATTTGCGTTTAAATAAGCAAAGAAAATTGAAAAAAATTCTCGTTAAACTTTCTTGAACGAAGAATGACGATGCAAGATGAGTTTATGAACACTATTGCGAAAATGATATTAATTTACAGAACTATGCGCGATTTACACGTGAAGGAACTATCGTCATTTCTTAAATATTATCATTATCGGTACGTTCACGTCGTTATTTATAACATATTCGATTGCGTTGCAAATGATCCTGACAACGGAAACCTCGGAATGTGTCTATTTGTTGACGTTGAAGTGTATTCGTTTGTTGCTTTTTTGCTTAATAAATCGCTCGCTGAGTCAAATGATCGTGGCTTCTAATAAATTGTAAATTTGTGTTACGAGGATGATTGAAATATGAGCAAATCCGAATGAAAGAACCGCCATTGGCGATGCGTCTAAGTGCTATCCACGATGAACTTATGTCCGTGCGTGTGTCGTTAGTTTACAGATAAGTAATTCACGTGCGAAGAAAGAGTGAGAAAGAGCGAAGGTCTCGAGAAACTCGTCAATTTCATTTAATAAATCGTTATTTACAATATTTTACAAAGAAAGCTGCTATGTTTCCTCTTCGTCAAATCTTTCTTCTGTTTGTCAATTTGTACAAAACCGCAACGGACCTGCAAGTATTCGACGTATTTATTTAACCATTCATTTATATAACAATCTACAATTAACAAAATATTATACATTGTACACGGGGACTGGAACTAGACGCTAGTCTCCAAATTTTGACGGTATTAATGATATTAAATGCGACGATAACTGTATGTAATTTTTGTTGATAGGCAACATTGCATTTTTTGGTCACATTTGCACACTCAGCAAGAACGATTTATATAGATAATGTGTATATATGCAAATATATTTATATATATTCACCTTGATATAGCAGGTAAATATACATAAATACAGTTATACATATTCCGAAGCATTTCAAAAAAAGCAATCAAAACGGTTTCAGAAATTTGAATCAATTTACGCGCCTAAAAAGAAAGGATAGATAAAGAGATAAAGATATATAAGAAAGAGAGGAAATTATTTATACAATTATACAATTAGGTTTTTGCTTAATCACATTTAAACGGGTCACGAACGACGGGTTCGAGGATGGATCGGAGTTTAAGAAAAATGTTTCTTTCGCTATAAACATAATGTTGTATCGTTTTTCAACCGACTTTACATACTTTTGTTTTTGTAATATTTTGGCATGTTCCGGGAATGAGAAATGGTATCATGCACCGCGTCGGAACGTAACTCATATAAATTTAATTAATTAATAATTATTATAATACATGATATTCACAAAGTCTATTTAAAAAAGGCGGGGTAGGAAGGAATATTTCAAGAACTCTTTTGTTGGGTGATGTTAGAAAAGGAAAACTAGGGAACGGGATTTGAGTTTGTGTCATATCTATACACATTTCGTTATTTATATCACAATTTACAAAATTCTTATTTAATTTGTTGTACGGGTGTAAAGGGAATTAGGAAGGCGGACAGGGGAGGGGGGAAAAGGGGGAAAGGGGACTTTTCTGAAGGATAAAAGATTCTCCCTCGAAGGTGCGAAGAAAAAATGAACAAGTTCCATAATGAGTACAAAGTATTAAAAAAATCCTGCCCACTTAGACATATCGAGTGTGCCCGATATACACAATAATATTATAAAGCGCTATATGCGCTCAATTGCGTATTTTAGCTTCACATATATATATACTACATGTTACAGTGTACACAAGCTTGAATTTTTCCGACTTGATGTACACGTATTTTAAAAAACACGTGGCAAATACGTTTAAAAATAAGAACTTGTATTCGTATTATAAAGAAAAGGAAAGGCATCTGTCTCAGAAACTCTCTAAAATTAAACGTCGTTAGTTGCAATCATAAGTCTTGATAAAGAACAATTAACAGCGGTAATTTAAAAAAAGAAAGAAATAAAAGTTGTTAAGTTGTTTGTTAAAGACAAAAAACGAAAAACCACTACGAGTTTCGCTACCAAAAATTCTGGCTGTCTTTGTTATGCCTTAACTTTTGTCTTTTACTAAATCAATGACAATTGGTCAAGTACCTGATTGATAAGCGGTACTTTCGCCGCTGAAACAGCGACGATAACAACGCGTTGCGATGCGTTTTAAATCCTTGCTCTCCAATCAGAGAGCACACTCGTCACAGCTTCTGTTGTTGCCCGCGCGACTACACGTTTAACATAACTTCTCTAACATTTGACTGGTGTCGTCAAAAATCGAACATAATTGTTGAATTGACCGTACCCTACGGCTGACAGTCTCTCACTGACCGATTAAACGTCGCAACTTGCGAGAACGGAGTTTTGTAAAAACGGTACGACAAAATTATATTTCGAAAACGCGAAGACATATTATATATATACAAACGCGAGCCAAAGCTGCGTGTCTATAAAAATGGTCGATCGAATGCAATTTTTCCAACCGCGGAATTTACGCTTTCCATTTTTAACTACCCTTTTCTGCTTCCCTTCTTTTCTCGGAGTTTGCTTTATCGGTCGGTGTGAGATTATTTTCTATCTGCTTCTGGTAGTTATAAAGATTTTTCGTTAGTTGTTGTCTTTACGAGGTCTTGTCCGTGATTCGGTTCTTTTGTTACTTTGTTTACAAAACCTGCGTTGATTGTTGGGTCGGAGTCGAGACGGTACCGGCGGCCGATGCTGGCGGTCCAATTGGACCGAGGTCGCTCGCACCAGACGATGAATTAGTCGATCCGGATACTCCCATTGCCGAGTTTGATTTCATGAAGAATTTCTCGAGCTTCACAATTATATGCTTGCCATAGGTATACTTGCGCAAGCTGCCCAAATGCGGTCGAATCTTATGCATTAGGATTTTACGTTGCGCTGGTTCTGCGACGTCAATCATCTTTTGCACTACGTAGTTGGCGTATTGGTCTTTCATCATGACATTTAATGCACTGGGACAGAATTAAATCCAATTAATATGTTTAAATCACCTATTTTTTATATTTTACATTTTTCAAATATCTAAATATCTGTACAAAAACTACATATTTATTTATATACGTTTAATAAAAAATCTAAGACAATAA